>JAIUZE010006534.1:0-24320 GCA_022085475.1 Heliosperma pusillum | reverse complement strand
TATATATATATATATAAAACATATCATGATAATCCATGGCCACAACATAAAAAATAGACCAAAGTAAATTAACATGCAAATGAAGGTAATGAAAGAATAACATAATTAAATTTTCTTTAATCAAAGGCGTGTCCATTTTAAGTGCATTATGAGATGTGAAAATGGAAAATAGTAAATATGGCCACATGAGCCGCCCATGCTTGTAAATATAGACCCACCAAGTTTCACTTGCGACGGATCGCCTCGTCCCAAATGAGAATTTGTGCGACACGCCAAAGGCAATAGGATTACGGAATCATAAATATCATTAATCTATCTTGTGAATGTCTTGTAACGTAAAATTGAGAGATATTCCACCAACGTCTTTTAGCTTTAAAACTGGGCTAAAAGTATAATGAAGTCGAAAAAAAAGATTGAGACCTTGCTTGCAATGTAAAAACACCCAAATAGTGTACAAGACAAGGTCTAGAGAGATAATTTGTAGACTTTTATTATTAATTCGGTTATTTGATTCCTAAAACAAAACGAGTTCGAGACCTTATCGCATACAAACTTCCAAAATAATTAATTTAGTGACTTTTTTTATTTTGTATTCAACTAGATTTCATGCCCGTGCGATGCACGGGTTTACGTTAATGTCATTTTCATAATTTTCCTATAACAGTTAACTTATAAAAATAAACTTTTGAAGTTTTAAGACTATAATAAAATATACTCTGTAATTTTTAAAAAAATAATATTGATATATTGATTCAACTTATTGTATTTTAAACATATGTTACCAACCTTGTCGGGACTCAAGTTATATTTGATCTATATTATGACTCGAAAAATGATTCAAAGTACCTAAGAATTAAGCTCTCTAAGACAATGTTTAAGAAACTCAAAAGATTTTGGGTTGATCACCGCACCTTATTCTAATTGTTTTTTTTTTGATGAAATGTAAATTCATTAAAATGATAAATCGTAACCATACAAGAGTTATACGGCCCATTATGGGTCGCTCAACCCTACAGACTCAAAACCTCAAACTTCAAAATTTCTCGGCCTAACACACTTAAAGCCCACATCCTCTTCTCCCTATATACTCCCTCAATCCATCTGATCTATCACAACGAAACCAAATGTTTCCTAATCCAAACCCTAGATCCTGCCTCTTCTCTCATCCGCCACCAACTTCACAATCCACTCTCTATCAACCTTCATCTTCTTCCTTGCTAAACCCTGGAACCATACTCTTAGTTCCTTAACGATCGTCGCTGCCAGTATATGTGGTCGATCCAACCTCTTCTCATGGTAAGCTTGATTTCGCTGCCTCCAAATGAAGTAAATTAAGCCGTTGATGACCGCATTCACTATGTCTTTATGAGGTTTCTTCCCTTTCATCTGCAATCTCCAATTCAGGAGGTCTTTTCGAGGTAAATCGACCCCAAGCCATTCTTCAATGTGATTCACTACTCTTATACTGTAGATACAGTCAAAGAATAAGTGTTCAAGGGTTTCTACTTCAGTTCCACAAATACAGCAAGTATTCTCCTCTGCTACGCCTATTTTATGTAATTTCTCTTTCGTGTTCAGAGCTTTATGATGGTAAATCCATGTAATAAAGCTATGTTTAGGCATGGTGTTGTTGTTCCAGGTAATATCACTCCAACTTACCTTCTCAGCCTTGTCTCTGAGAAACTCATATCCTTTTGCTATTGTATATTTTTTATCTTCTTGATTTTGCCATTCTCCTTGTTGATATGGTGTACTCAAGAGATTTCTGACCTGCACAATTTTTCTCCAGTACCAGCTTGAATCATTTGTGGGATTGTAATTCCACCAGCTCTCAGTTTTAAGGTAAGTGTGATTAACCCATTTAACCCATAGATGATCAGATTTTGTATGGATCCACCACGCCAATTTGCCTACCGCTGCTTTGTTCCAGGTAATGTCATCTTTAAGTCCTAAGCCACCCTCGTTTTTTGGTTTACAAACCTTCTCCCATGCCACCCGAGGAGCCTTCAAGTAGTCTACTACTCCATCCCACAAAAAATTCCTACAGATAGCCTCTATACGTGATATTACTCCATTTGGCAATATAAACATTGATGCCCAGTAGTTGTGGAATGTCTTAAAGACTGATTTCACCAAAACCAATCTTCCTGCATAAGATAACTTCCTAGTCCCAAGACCCCTAATTCTGTCAACAATTTTATCAATTAAAGGTCTACAGTCCTGAGCATTTAGTTTTGTAGTTTTGATGGGGACTCCTAGATATTTAAAGGGTAGTCTCCCTTCTACAAATCCAGATATCTGTAGAATATCTGCCTTGACTTCTGTCCTGGCCCCATTAAAATATGCTTTAGACTTACCCTTACTCATCTTCAGACCAGTGGATTTTGAAAATGTAGCAAAGGTTCTCAAAAGAATCATTATTGATTTGACATCCCCTTTGCAAAACATAAGCAGATCATCTGCAAACATTAAATGGGTAAGCTTGAGAGACTTGCATAGAGGATGATAATTGAAATTCATCACATCAGTTGTATGCTGCATTAATCTGGTCAGATATTCCATGCATATGGTGAACAGTAGAGGGGATAGAGGATCCCCTTGTCTTAGACCTCTGTGTCCTTTGAAGAAACCAAACATTTCCCCATTTAGGTTGAGAGAATAAGTGGCTGTTGTTACACATTGCATAACCCACTCAATGTATCTAACTGGCATCTGTATTGCCTTCATCATTTGTTGCAGGAAATTCCATTCCACTGTATCATATGCTTTCTGTAAATCTATCTTGAAGAGACATCTTGGGGAGGCTGTGCCTCTGCTATATAATCTGATTATGTCTTGACATATCAGAATATTCTCCATGATACTTCTACCTTGAATGAATCCCCCTTGATTCTGGGATATTAATTCTGGTAGGACCCTGGCTAGCCTATTACACAACACCTTGGAAATGCATTTGTAAATTACATTACAACAGGCTATAGGTCTGTATTGTAAAACAGAAATAGGCCTATCCACCTTAGGAATTAGGGTTATCACTGTAGCATTTAACTGTTTAAGTATTTGGCCTGATTGGAAGAATTCCAAAATGGCTGCTGTGATATCTTCTCCCACAATATCCCAAGAATCTTTAAAAAACTTGCTAGAATAACCATTAGGTCCTGGAGCTTTATCATTTGGTATCTGAAAAATTATGTCTTTGATTTCCTCTTTTGTGACAGGTTTCAGCAAAACCTCCTTGTGATTCTCTGTGCAGATTGGTTGTAACAACCCGAAAAGTACCCAATTTTTATAGTGAAAATATTTACTAACACTTTTCAGTAGAACTTAAGTTTTTAAAATAGAAATTTTTGTTCCGAGTCTTATTTTGAAATTCCGCGTTCGTATTTGGAATTTCTGAGAGATTTCATGAAAAGACCGTTTTTAGTCATCTTTGACTTTTCTTGACTTTTAAGTCGTCTTTGACTTCTTTGACTTTTTAAAATCGTCATTGACTTTTCTTGACTTTTAAGTCGTCCTAAACTTTTCTTGACTTTTAAGTCATCTTTGACTTTTCTCGACTTTTCAGTCAACTTTGACTTCCGTTGACTTTTTCCCGACTCGCCTCATATGTTTGAAGACCGAAATTTTATTTAAAAAAAATAATATTTTTGATTTATTTTTATAAAGATTTATTAAGATTTATCATAATTTAATATAATTATTTTGAATTTATTCGGAATTTAAAGAATAACTTTTACGGTTTTTAACCGAACATCATTTAACTATTCCCGACTCATCGTAAATCCCGTAACAAACTCGAAACTCGACTTTGGCATGAGTCGCACGCCCATGTCATCGTTTTCCACTCACAATTAGATATTTCATTGTTTCGATTAAACTAATACAAATATCTTAGATATTTGTTACTTTATCGAGCCGTCAGTTTAAATTACGCAAATCGAGAAAAAATCAGACCGATTCTCACCATTTCCACACGGCTCTCCTTCCTCTCTTAAAGCTAGATATTTTCATTATTTTTGATTACAATATCATAATATCTAGATATTTGGTGTAATTAACTTTATCGTTAATTATATTTAATCAATTACCGTAAAATAATTATTAAACGAGAGTCAATTACGTAACAACAATTTCAAAACTCGACATCCTTATTTGCCTATAACTACACGGCTCACCCAACACCATCATTACTCACAAACAACTTTTCATCTTACAATAAATCCAATTAAGATCAAAATATCACTTTCTTTAATCGTTCTTCGTGTTCTTCGTCGTTCATCATTTGTTCTTCATCGTTCTTGAGCAAAACCTTCATAAAATCTTCATTTCTTAATTAAATCCGTCCTAACTTATATTTCTAGGATCTCCTCTTCGCTCCTCATCTTCACGTACGGTTTTCTTCAATTCCCGACAAAATCTTTTTCAAGACTTTTAATTATGGAAATATCATATTTTAAGTTCTAATAATGTTTTCTTGTCATTTTCTTAAGGGGATGATTTTGAAGACGAGTTTGGTGACTCGTATATCTTAGGAGAAGACTAGAAGACGGTTTCTTATTCTAGTCTTATTATTTTGGTGCTACTTGATTTTAGCTAGCTAAGGTAAACGATTCGAGTTACTCCGCTAATATAAGTGTCTAGCCCTTTTGTTTTCTTTAGTTTTGGTTCATCTTTGATTTTTTGTTCATATATTATGATTTTTATGATTTTAGTTTAATAACATGATAAGGTGGTTAATTTTTTAGTTGAGAATTTATAAATAAGTTAGTGTTCTTGTTATATTTTTATGATTTCTCCATGATAATGATTTTTGTATGATTGATGGTTGAATTGGATGTTTAAAAATGGATGTTGTTATTTAAAAACATGTTAGAATTGATGTGGAATGGGTGGTGGTTGAACCGTGAGGAAAGGCTGAGAACCGGACCCAAACCAGGCCGGTTCAGGCCGGTTCAGGCCCGGTCCAGGCCGGTCTGGGCTGGTTCTTGGTGGGTCCGGGTTTTGGTCTTTGGGTTGTGTCGATGTTTGATTGTTATGTTGTTGTTTTGACGGGTTTTAATTATGTTAAAGCATGCGGGAATTAATTAGAGAAACGGTTTTTGTAAAAAGTGTAAAATCTGCCAAAACAGCCCAATTAGGCCCGTGGGCCCATTCAGGCCCATGTGGGGTCCGGCCCAACTCAGCCCGTGGGTCCCACTTTGGGACTTGTGACGGTTTTTGAGTTATCGTCATTTTTAACGCGTTTTGTAATAATTAGCAAGCGAGAAATATTAATAAGTAAAATATTTAATTAAAAAGGTTTTTCATTAAATTATTATTTCTCACATGTTAGAAATTATAAGACGAGATCGTAGTTTAATTTAATACCCTTTTAGTCAAACGGGTTTGGGTATGATATAATAATTCACATGTTAGAAGTTAATAAAATAACATGTAATGAATATGTTGACTTTTATGTCTAAGTCTATGTGGTAAAGACTCTGTTTCTAGCCGGTTTGACCAAACGGGTTTGGTCAAACTAAGATCTAGTCAGCCCCGTTTTGACTGATGACCCGTCGCGGGACTCGGGTCGGGGATTTGTCTTCAAGTAAGGTTTTAGTTAATTATTGAATTAGCCTTAGTAGATATGAGGCGATATGATATTTGATTATTATTGATATGCAATTAGTCACATGATAGGATGTTTTTCCGTGACTGTTTGATTATATGGTTGGTGTCGTGTTGACTAAGTACCCATAGAGAATTATGAGGATATGGCGTCTTGACCATTCTAATTCTAAATGAGTATCTTGGACCATGACATTGATAGGCCCGTACTATCTTTAACGAGTATATAGTTCACTGCTTGATAGCTTTTGTGTCACGGCCTGGGGGGGTTATCTCCAAGTCGGGGCATGGCATCCTAAGAGTTCCGCTTTGGGAAGGGAGCCAGCTTAAGTACTAGCCATCTCTGCTTAGGGGGTCGCCTAGTAGAGTTTCTCATAGACGGTTATGTCATGGGACGGGGAATGGAATAGCTGTTGTCGCTAGGTCTGATCAGTCTAGGACTAGGATGTTTTCCTACCTTGTGGTATAGGCTCGAGTTACAGATGACTATTGACGGTTCTAAGAACTTATGCCTGTTTGTAGAAGTATTGGTCTTTCATGTTTGTATGATTCTATGAGTTTTAGAAGGTGAGATGCAAGCCGGCTAAGACTGATAGAGTTTGGATTCCCGATTGTTAACTGATTCACATGATTACGTGTGATTAGGGTTTGAGTGTATCAGGGCCATGTTACGTGGTAACCGCTGAGCCAGCATACCAGCTTCCCTACCTCGAGTTATATTTTATTATCGGATTCACATGATAGCTTTCATATGATAGGTTATATGTTAGTTATTTGTTTCATAACATGAAAAGCATATCCTATATGTTTAAGTTTTGTATTTCCCATATACATTGCTTTTATGTTATTCATGTTTAATTAAACTCGACATTTCGTGGCTGGGAGAACTCGGAGTTACTCCCCACTGACTGTGGCTTCCGTGTTTATATTTAATGCGGTTGGCAGGTTTGTGATGCATACTTTGGGTACATTGAAGAGCTAGCGAGCGAAGTATTTACCTTGGACCTATATTCGGTTCTTAGATTGTATATTATTATACACTCTTTTATTTCCGTATTTATACGGGAGATATGTCTCCCGTCTTGTATAATTCTTATGTATAATATTAATTCTCTTTTGTAATGAACCTTTTTATTTCAGACACCCTTCGTTATGTATTTAAATTATTTTTTCTTTCCGCAAATTTGAGGGTGTCACACTATGGTGTGTGGGTGCTCTTTTGAGAAGATTTGTTCTTATATGACAAAGTGAATTTGGGAGAACGAAAATGTACAATAAGTGATGTTATGTTCAGAAAAGAATAAAAATGAATGAAATAGAAAAAGAAAAGAAAAAAAGAGAAATCGAAAAAGAAATAAAAAAAAAAAAAGTTGTGAGTATCTCCTCAAAATGTCAATTCAATGATTAGAAGGAGTTTACCCTTATGTTTCGTGTGTAATAAGCCAATTTGTTTCTTTTGGCCTCATTATCCGTCTTTTGGGAATGAATCGAAGGTTTGGATTGAGTATTCATTTATCATTGGTCAGTTGCTAGCTCATTCTAACCTTCACATGACCATAACTATTTGTCCACCTTTCACCCATTTCCCAAAGCCTTCTTCATATTTTCTGGCTTCTTTTCTATGTGCATTATGATCTTTGACTTGTGTTTTGAATTGTTTACCATATTAGACTGCGGACACATTTTCATAAGTCGTAGATAGGTGAGTGTCTCAAAAACATCTATAAAGAAATCACCTTTTTACATACATTGAGTGTTCGAGTGTGCCGTGAGAGTCCATTTGTCAAAAGATCATGCAAGAGCTTAAATTCTATAGTGAAATTCTCTGTGCTACGCCGTTATGTAAATCTCAGCCATGTTTATGCATCATTCTTGCCCACGTTGTTTTTGGGTTATGATTCATTATGTTCCCAAAGCTTTATGTTGAGATTTGTTTCTTGATGGTGTAGTACGCTAATGCTTGCAACCCTTGTCCTAGTATTGTTTGTTAAGTTTGCTTGAGGACAAGCAAAGGTTTAGCTTGGGGGAGTTTGATAAGTGAATATTTGTATGGTTTTAACCCCCAATTTAGCTCGGTTTTGTATGTCATTTGTGCTTTGTTAAGCCACTTTATGAGCTAATATCGTCTTCTAGGCGAATTCCTATGTTCTAACATGTTTTGTAGGAAAGTGACGTTTCTACGCCCTTTTTCTATATTCCCGAGCATTTGCCTAGAACCCGACGATTTGAAGAAGCAAGCTTGACCAAGTGAAAGGCATTTCAAGAAGGTTCACTAATTCGAAAGAGAGAAGAAGCAAAGACAGTTTCGTAGTTGTCGGAAGATCAATCAGTTAGGCGGAAGAAATCATCGCTTTACATCAAACCCTATCAACAAACCCGATTGTAGAAGTCAAGGGGGATGTTGGAAGTCAAGTCAAAGCAAAGGAAGATGAAACGACAGTCAAAGGATCTGGAATACAACTTACCCGATCGGGTAAGTGGTGTACCCGATCGGGTAAGTGTGCTGATCCGAGCATGACGGCTACAACTTTATATTTTTGACCTATGTGTTTAATGCCCGACCTCTTCTCCTCGAAACCCTAATGCTATAAATAGATGCTCTAGCCCCTCATATCAAATCATCCCCTCACACAACATCTCTTCTCTTCTTACATTTCTCTTTAGTTTAGTTCTTCTTCTTTCTAGTTTAGTTTAGTTTTAGTTTTCTCTAGTTTAGTTTAGTCTAGTTCTAAGTTTTCTTCAATTGTAGTTGTTCTAGTTGTAATTGGAATTCAAGTTTCCGGGTTTGCATTTCCTATTCAAGTTCTTATTCCATTTCAATCTTTTCTCATCCTTTTCCGGTAATCTTTATTCTCGTCTTTACATTATAGTTTCATTTTCTTTTAGTATTTTCTTTATCATGTTTATCATTCTTAGTTTTATAATCTTAGTTTCCTTTTCATTGTTAATCATGCATAAGTAGTCACCCTTCTAGGGTGTAGGATAGCCATGTTAGATTAATTAAAAGATGATAATTGGATAAAAGAAATTGTGCCTTTAAAACGTTGTGTCTATGCATGTTTGGATTGTAACGATAGTTATCGATTTTTGGCCAAAATCATTTGACTAGTATGGAATTCTTTTCCAAGGTAGACATACGAGAATTGAATAGACAAAGCATGACATGGTAGATTAAGACCTAGTAAATCGCATAAAAAGCCTGCTAGACCATCTGATCTATGATTGTAATGAACACATCATTCTTACGAACTCACAATGAATTATTTGCATATCCTAAATCCAATTTCATCAATATGTTAATCTACATGTGTGAACCTACTTCCCTAGATTCTTTTCTTTATTGCATTGTTATTATTTAGTAATTAGTGACAAACATTTGCCAATCGTCCAAGGTAGAGTTCTAACCACAACTATTCACAAGTATCTCCCGTCTCCCCGAGATCGACCCCTTACTTCCCTAACTGCATTTATTTGTTGTTAGCCTAGTCTGGGTAATTTATCTTTGATTAGGGTACGCGACAACCCTGATCAACTTCTTCAAAAAATTTCGAACAACATCCGATTTTTAAAATTTTTGAAGAGGTATCAATCGCTCTCTTTTTTTTGTTATACTTTTCCAAATTTTAGTTTTAAAGCATATTGTTGTTGTAGTTGTTGTCGTTTTTTTTTATTATATCCATTCATTCGAAGAAATTTTTAATTGAGTTAGGGTTAATATTTTGCATGTTGTTGTTGTTCAAAAGTATTAGGTTTAATTTGAATATTTCTGTTGTTGATGTTCAATTATTAATTGATGAAATCAATTCTCGTTTTTGTTTTCTTAGAAATCGAGAAATTATCTTTTTCTAGGTTTTACCTAAAAATTAGGTTTAATGATTTGTAGTAACTGCTTACTTAATGTTTGATTTTGTGTTGCGTGCTATTGATGTCTGTGTTCTTCGTGTTTACAGATTTTAGGCAAAAACATGTTACTAATAATAATAAAATAAGAAACTGAGTATTTTCTGCAACCTTTTTAGCACCATAGTTTTCAAAGAGTAGCAATGTTACTGTAAACAGAGTAACAAATTTTCTGCAACAAAAGAGAGTAACTATGTTACAATAACGATGGTACTATAACGGTGTTACGCTTATTCTTTTTCATTGTAGCCTTTGTTACTGTTATACTGTAGCTATTACTGTTATGTTGTTACTGTTCGTATGATGTTGGTTTTAAAAAACATTGTCAGGAAAGGAGACTTGCTGGAGGAATCAACTATTCCAAAGAAGACCAAGAAGCCACCATCAGATAACACACCAACCAAGAAGGCACAGACAGAGAAAATGCCAAAGATCACAACAGAGAAGCCGGTGATAGAGTCTAAGGAGGCTCCTACAAAGAAGGCACCTTCTGAAAAGGCATCTAAGGCACCTAAGGCAACACAAACACCTACAAAGAAGGTGTTGCCTACAGAAAAAGGTTCAGACAAAGAAGGCATCTAAGCCACCGGCAAAAGAAACCAAGAAGGCAGTAAAGGCGTCAACACGCCAAACTAATAATGCACAAGAAACAGGAGAAAAAAAGGTTCGCAAGCCTCTGAAGGAAAAGTCACTGAAAGTGCCAGCAGAAAAGGCACCAAAGGAGCCTGTGCCAAAGCTGTCAGCAGAAAAATTGCATATGTTGCCTAAACCAACAAAGGCTTCAACTGACAAGGAAGCAATTGGCAAAACAGCAAAGCTGCCATCAAATGTTACTGTAACAAAAGACGTCACACTCTTGAAAACAGCTGCAAAGAAGATGCCCACCGAAAAAACGCCAATAAAAAAAACTGAAAGGAGAAAAAGTGACCAAGAACAGACCAGAAAGGCATTGAAGACTCCTCCGAAGACACAGGAGAAAAAGGTGGTAACCACACCAGTGAAGAAGGTTGAACCGAGGAAGGTGGTGTCAGCGAATAAGATGTCAGCGCCAAAGAAGACAATATCAAAAACAGTTGAGAAGGAAAGAACTGAGGTAAAGAAGGCAGTGCCAAAAGGAGGCAAGAAGGTTACTACTGCAAAGCCAATACCAACAAAGGTCCTGTCAAAAAATAAGGTAACAGAGACAAAGAAAAAAAAAACAACAGCAGCAAAAAAGAGACCCAGAAATAAGGTAACGATATCGGACAATGAAACAGATGAGGATTATGAGGAGTCTGATGAGTCAGGCAGTGAATCTAAAATGACAATTAAGAAGGCGAAGACAGAAAAAGGATTGATGCTGGTGAAGTCTGTGAAGGTAATTAAAGCAGAAGAAGAAGAAGAAGTTATCTCCAAAAATTATGTAACTATGTTAAACCAACGCTGAATATATTGCCCTGCAAAAATTGTCACAAAGTATCTCTTATACCGTAACTGTGTTACTGTTTTGTTCCAACATGTTTAGACTAGCGTGAAATATATTGTTAAAAATATTATGGTTAAAGTATCAATGTCCCTGTAACGTTGGGACAGTAACCTTGTGACAGTAAGCTAATTACTGTTACATTCTTACTGCTGTTTTGTTGGAGAAACATTGTTATTTTAATCTTATATGGTGCTAATATAGAATTTTTATGACAGGCCGGATAAATACAATAACAGATGCAGGGCTCAGTCATTAGTCGATGTTATGGCAAAGCTATCTGGACAACAAAAGAGGGCTGTTCGAGAAATTGGGTTTGAGGGACTACTGCATATGGAGATAACAGTAGTGCCGAAAGGCCTAATTGACCTCCTTATTGAGGCTTTTGATGATGAAAGCTACAAGGTCAAAGTTTCTGATACAAAGGAGTTTGTCCTCTCACACTTTGACGTGCACGACATGTTTAAACTTCCGATTGAGGGTAATGATGTAGAGCTGACCATGACTGGTCGCTCGGCGTTGACTGAGGATACTCTTTTAAAACAGAAATGGAGAAAGAAGTTCAACATCAATGGTAATGAGAACATACCACTTAATATGGTGTCAAAGTGGTTTACGGATAATAAGGGTGCTTGTGGTGATGAGTTCAAGCAGGTGTTTATTCTGTATGCACTATCTAAATTTTTATCACCGGCCCCAAAATATTCTGTTGATTTCAAGTTGTTGAAGGCGGTGGAAGATGTTAAGAAGATCAAACAATATAATTGGTCCAAGTATGTCATGAAAAAGTTAGCTAAGGGTATTCGAGCGTTGAAGCAGGGAGGGAAAAATCTATGTGGGTGTATCGTAGTGCTCATTAATGCCTACCTTCACCGGTTTGAGTTCAATGGTGAAATCCAGCCTACCGAGTTACCTCTGATCAAACACTGGTCAGACACAAAGCTTTTAAAAAGAGTGAACGAAGAGGCAAGGCTCGGTTATCTAGGGGACGGTGACATGACAGAAACAGACTACCCAATCTGTGAACACTCTGGATTGCCTTTTGAAGGTATAAAAAAGCCTATTTACTGATACTGGTGTCACAGTTACTAATACTATTACAGTAACATTATTACAGTAACGTTATTACTGTATCTTTGTATCAACATTAATATGTTGCTGAATTTCGAAAATGCAGATCCTGAGCAGTGTGAGGAGGACAAAGCTGAGGTTTTTTGTCATAAAGATGATGAGAGAAGGGATTGCATATTGATGGAGAAGTTTCCTGGCATTGAAACAGATGACGAGTTGAAGCAAAAAGCTCTTGATGTGAGTGGTTTTTCGTAATTAATTTCTGTAACCTTGTTATTATATTTGAATTTGATTTCTAATTTTTTTTCCTGTTGTGTATCTGCTTAGGATACACATCTGATGCTGCTTATGATTAAAAGGGATTCAGACCTCGTTCACCAGTCAATTCTGCAACGATTGGCAGTGTTCAAAACAAAGAAGGCTAGGAAGTCAGTGATAAAGCCTATCTATCGTAGTTATACAGATGACGTGGTCAGAAAGGCTGAAGCATTGAAGAGAAGAGTCAATGACTTTCCAGTATTTACAAGTTCAAAAAGCAGTAAAAAGTTGAAAGCATTTCCAAGCCCGAAAGTTCGGAAAACTACTGCTATTGGAGACTCGGTGAAATACCCGTAAAATCCGTCAATAAAAAAAAAGTAAAAAAAATTAAGACTAATTATAATAAAGTGTTTTAAGAGGCTAAAACCAATAAGAGATAAAATGGAAATTTAGTAACGATACAATTAGCGCGACCTTGAGTCGCTTAATTTAATAATAAATATTATCGTCAAACATTAAGAATAAATAATAATAAAATACATTTCTTAAATTAATTCACCCATGACAAAATAAGAAAAGAACATATACACAATTCTTGTGTCGGTAATTGGTAAAATCGTATTGCATTTTGAGGTTGCATAAAACACCTTGGTTTTTATTCATATGGACTTTTATCCTTTTTGCTTTAAATCATGGTTCTATCACTACATTTGATTATATTGTGGCACACCCATTATTCTATTTTAAATGAAATTGGAATTTTTAAACTAAGAGGATATTGGGGGTGTTCCAAAGTGGTATCAGAGAGGGTTTCCTTTTTGGATAGGTGATTAGATCTTCATATCTCTTCACCGCCCGTGAATTGACCGACCAAAGTAAATTATTTTCAAAAAAATTTCATAATAATAATAATAATAACAATAACAATAATAAATGGCGTGTGTGAGATGAGTGTGGGATTGTATGGGACGTATGTTAAGAATTGTTGGAATCGACTTGAATGATAGAACATTATGATTTGTAAGGGATATGGAAATGGTATGCAATGTTGTATGTTAATATGATTTGAAGTGAAATTGAGCATGCACATAATATAGTGTTATGGAATGGAATCTTAACTTGTAATGGTACTTGAGATGTGTAACATATTGAATTCGTTATGATTATATGCATGAGAATTTGTCTTATAATTCAAATTGTAATGTAATGGCGATCATTATTGGGAATGTATTGCATGATTTGGCTATTGGTTCTATTTGGAGTGGTAACAAGATGTTACAGTTTTAGTGATCATATAACTAATTGAAGCCGTGAGTTGTAAATTGTTTTAACACTAATGAATTATACAGATTATGGATTTTGAGACTTGATATTACAAGTGAAGATTTACGTGGGAGTATAATCCTAGATTTAAAAATGACAAATAATATAATTAAAATCAAATGTTGCACTACTTATTAGCCTTTGGTATTGTTTGTTGTGATGAGACTTAAAGTGGAACTATGCTAGTGTTTAATTGAGGTTAAAAATTGTGTACAGAGTTTGGACATAAGTGGACATTAAAATTTTGGTATATATAAGCAAAGTGAAAGTATAGTAGGTATATTTGAACATTCTTTAAGGGACATTGGCTATAGGATCAACGTAATAGTACATTTTATTTGGGAACTTAGTGTGTGGAGAATGTTCCATATGGTAAGGAGTGATATTGTTAATTAGTTGTTGATATTCAAGAAACTGATGTAAAAGAGCTTACTTGAAAAGTTAGTTAGACTTTATAACAAGGATAACTTCGAGAGGAATTTAGAACTTAGAGAAGTCTGCATGACTGAATACACCTATTTGTGGTTGCTGATTAAGAAATCTTGGAAATTTGTGAGATGTAGGACTAAATATTTCTTCGTAAATGGGTGATGAATTGAGGTATTGATAAGTATGTTAATGTTGTTATAATGATACGAAAGTTATTGAGATATATCAGTAGATAACTTTTCTTAAAAAAGTATTATACCAATGATTTGATTTAGAAAAAAAAGGGATGAATATTTACGCTATTATATTTGAGAATGATGATGATGTAAGGTGAAGATCGGTGGTTTAGAGATAGCATGTGTAGAAAATAATTAATGAGAGGTACTAGCTGAGAGAATCGAGGTAATATGATGACTTGCTCAACTGAGATGATATTTATGATGTGGATTGGAATGATGAAAAGATATTGGAATAGAGTATGATGCTATCAAATTGACTCCACTTAATGCACTGAATGGTATTTTGAGGATAAGTGTAAGGACTATATTGGATCAATGCTAAAGTTGAGTCGTCGAGATGTAAATCGTAATTTATGGGTTATTAATACATTTTGGTGGAGAATTTCGTAGATTTAAATGAGAGGGTAGATACTTCTTTTGCTTTAGTATGACCAAGGAATTACATAGGTATGACATTGGTGATTTAGGTCGCAACATGACTTTCAGAGAATGAAAGCTTAGCACAAATGGTTGTGGTTCTTAATTGAGAAGAATAGTTTGAAGTAATTAGTATTAAGAGATCACTTTAATTTTGGTATACATGAGGAGGAAGAACAATTTAAACGTTTGGGATGAGTAGAACAATGGCCTAGAGTAATGTAAGTGAATTTTATTGAGGTGTGTTCAAGAACTAGTTTACTTATGCTAATAGTTATTTGAATTTACGAAAAGAGTTGAAAGAATCATCTATTGGTTGTAATATGTAAGGTATATTTGAGGCTCGGATGCGTGATGCATATAAAGTCTGGTTTTGTTTAAAATTAAAGGTAAATAGAATGAACAGTTTGTCCGAGTAAGATATATTATAATATTTGACCTCTTTGAGACGCTCCTTTAGACCTTGTGGACACATTAGCGAGAAAGATAAGTTCACGTGTTTGAGGTAGCTTACCAACCACACCATGAAATAAGGAGTTAGTTGGATGAATATGAAACATGTGGAGTGACGAGGGATTATGTATGGGGAACAAAAAAAAGGGTAGTTAACTTTATTAAAGATACAGAGTAGATAAGATCAGTAATTTGAGCTTATAGATTGTGATCATGATAACTATGGGTTATATAGTCTACTGGCCATAAAGAGTCGCTGATTAATTCTAATTAAAGAAAGGGAGAGGATATACGCCACTAGAGAAAGAAAGAGAAGGTGATGAACACGAGGAAGAGTGTGATCTAGTGCGGAATTCGAGTGGGATTTCAATGGCCATAATTACGAGGATTTATGTAGAACACATGGGTACAGTCTGGTTATTAGGAACATACAAGCTAACTATATCGTGGATATTTATAATTATTTTATCTAAGACAATAAAGGGTGAATATTAGCTTGGGCAATTATTAGCCTATTTATTATTCATATAAAGATGGATAGTTGAGTTTGTACGAAGTTGGTCAAATGACTATGATATAAGATTGGTTGAATAAACTTGGATGCTTAGTCCTGATGGACAAATGATTGTTGAGATATCAGTTGTATGAATGGTAGTACGAGATGACGTATACGTTGTTGATATCTAGTTTTAAAGAACAATTTTAATCATGTGAATAATAATATGAGATGTTATACATACGATTGTTGCCTAATTAACTGTATGTGATATAAGCGCTGCGGGTAGTAGAATGAGATATTATCCATGACATTGAAATCGATTTGAGATCTTTAAGTCTCATATGTTGAAGGAGTAAAATAAGACACTATTTGTTTAAATGATATCACTAAATATTATGTCTCTATCTTTTATTGGAACGAAAGTAGTATGTTTAGAAAGAATAATAGTTATAAGAAATACAATGGACACTGGGATAGTAGCTAACTGTGTGGCGTAATCTTGTGTAGTAAGTTGGATATTTACGTGTCCTAAGATATTAAGAACAGGCGATTACCCATATACATGAAGGAATTCTTGTTAGAGTGTGGATTCTGTAAAGAGGCATAAGATTATGAATAATTGTGAAAAGAGAATGTAATGTTGCGAGAAGTAAAAAGAGGATATGAGGCTTATATACAATTGTTCACCAAAGAGCAAATGGATATTATATTTGTGATGAAGTTAAGGATATGATTAAGGATACATATTTTATGGAAAAGTAATGGACATGACCAATGGAACTTAAGCGAAAGATAGAAGTCTGACGTAATAACATGATATGGATTATGATTCTTGAGGAACACTTGGCTATTTGAGGTAAACGTTATAACAATCTGTAAAGAATTTTCGTAGTTGTTGGAGGCTTGTAGCATGTGAAGAAATAAGGTTTTAAGTAAGTTATACTAAGAAGAATGTTATCAGTTATGGTAATTGACCAATGGAGAAAATCTAAGGGTGAATTTTCGGGGAAACCTTATTGGCCCATTAGTGTTTTGACGTCAATAGAGAATGCTAAAACTAGTAGAGTATGTGTTGGTTTTAATGATTTGAGATACCATATATAGTTGGTGGATGTGAGATAACGGATAAATGAATTGTGAAGTTCTCAAATAACGGTTAATTAAGGCCGCTAAATTAATTTCAAATGTGATACATGGAGTGTTATGAGGCTTAAGGTGAATGATGATACGACAGTATAAATTCGAAGAATTAAGTTAATGACTACTATAATTTCATGCAGAATTAGATTTAATGAAATTATTAATAGTTGTATATCATTTGGAGATTTAAGGATAAAAATTTGTTTCCATTTTGAGGTAAAACAGATGAATTTAAGAGTTTTGGATTAAAGAAGTTAGTAAGACCGCAAGAGGTTAATGGATTTTGTGGAACACGTGTATATGAAAGTCCATAGACCTTAATTAGACTCCTCTAATTAGTTGCTAAATTATTTGTTAATTTAGTATTTAATGATCTATGTAACATGCATGCAAATATAAAGACATTTATATAAGAGAAGAAATTTCCTCACATTGATATGGAAAATATAAGGGCACAACAAGAACTCCTTCTTGTTGTTCTTGAGCTAATAATATGGATGAACACAAGTAATCTCCAAACTAGAAGATCTCCTCTAAGTTGCACCAAGATGAACCCAAATAATCTACTCTTATTATTAACTAGATAATAAGATAGATATTATACTACTAATATTAGAATATATTACTACACTAGTAATACTTAGTAAATATTAGTATTTGAGAGTTTTTAGAGAGAAGATGAGTTTTTGAGAGAAGTATGAAAAACAAGCATGAATTGAACAAAAGAAATGAACAACCATATTGCCCTTATAAAGGCAATATGGCCGGTCCAAATGAGCTTCACAAGGCTCTCATTTTGCTTATTTTAATCACATGCATTAGGGTGGAGTGTTGTAGTATAAGTGATGATTATATTCTACTTGTTATGTCACTTTCACTTGGTGACTTGTAAGTGTAAAAAAGAACAACAATCATCACCATACAACTAACAACATAACCGGCCATTATGGCCTAGTTTGGTCCATTTTGATTTTTTGATATTTGTCTCACAAATACTTATTGATCATATGCTTAATTATCTTGTATAATTAAGTGTTAATTTGATCATATAACAATTATATGACTCAATTAACTAAATAATATGTACTTAACATTTTAAGTAATATTTTACCATTATATCAATATATAATGGGTCCCACAATGCTTAGTTAATTTATTTTACAACTCCTTGTAAATATAATTAACTAATTACCTCTATCTCAAAACCTCAACTAATTTAGTACTTTAACGATTAATTACTAAGTTAAATCTTATTTAATCGTATTAAAATAAGATATAAATTTATTAGTCAATTATCGCATAATTGAAAAATAAGCTTAATCGAATTTGAGTTCTTAACTCAATTTCTAACAATTAACTCTCTTACATATCGAATATATGTAATGTACTAATTAACTGTATCGTATACAAATAATTAGTTACTATTTGGATTTCATCCTTTAGGTGTGACCGAAAGGGATTAGTTGATCACCGCGCCGGTCATACACATACGTCCAAAACTCCTAGTCAACCAACCGTTCTTGATTTAACTTCATCAACTGACTAATCATATATATAGTAATAACTAATCCCAATATATTCCATAATAAGATTTATTATGTGGCGCACTATTGTGGAGGACACCTACTCCAACAATCTCCCACTTGTCTGACACAAGTGTGCGTCACCGATTCTCTTGTCTCTTTATCACATCTCCCACTCAACGCAAGGTGTCTTTCATGTCGCACTTGCGATTGACAATATCTAGAGTGGTTTTCTCGATAGGGAGAGTAACTGTCTGACCGGAAAATCTACCATAGATCTATTTCCGAGCGTGGCCACGCATTTACAGTAACTTCTCCTCGAGTGGCCTAAAGATGTTTTTACCCAACGTGGGTGGACAATTCCTGTTGATCCATCTACTCTGTATGATGCAGATCACCATGATCCAGAAGAAGTCCATCGGCCTCCTTTTACGGCACGACCTATAACATCAACCAAAACCAATCGGAAACTGCACCGACTCAGATAGACGGTCGCCAGTCAAAAGAATCGACTTATAGGAATAAGATAGAAGACCATGCCACGACCAGGCATCAAATAATTGATTTAAGGGTCTCTACAATGTCACTGTCTGACAGAGTGGCATACAGTCTGTCTATGTAAACGACCAGTCATCTCCATGACCCCATGGTGCTGAACCAACCATCGATCGACTTACAATCTAGTCATTTCGAGACGTCACCTCATTTGAGTGACTAGGGACAAAATACTAAGTTCGTCCTATTCACTTGAATAGGTCCAACATCTCTATTCGGATGAAACAAAGTATTAAATTATCAAACAAATAAAAGAGTTTTAAAATAAAAACATCGAACAATGAATGCAATTAATCATATATGAATAATTATACCACATTCATTATTACATATTACATAATCTAAAGGAATTCTGGCACACGTCTCAATCCCATTGTGACGACATGACCATCATGCTTAGCCTTTGATAAAGGCTTGGTTAAAGGATCAGCAATGTTGTCATCTGTCCCAATCTTACAAATGTCAATTTACTTTCTGTCCACGTAATCTCTAATTACATGATATTTCCTAAGTACATGTCTAGGCTTGTTACTAGACTTGGGCTCTTTTGCTTGAAAAATAGCCCCACTGTTATCACAATAAATTGTGATAGGATCTTTGGCAGTAGAGACTACTGTTAGTCCTTCCAAAAATTGCCGAATCCACACAGCTTCCTTTGTAGCTTTAGACGCTGCAAGGTACTCTGCTTTTGTTGTAGAATCCGCTGTAATGCTTTGCTTGAAACTCTTCCAGCAAACAGCTCCTCCATTCATCATATAAACGTAGCCGGATTGGGATTTCATATCATCCCTATTTGGTTTGGAAACTGGCATCTGTGTAACCCTTTACACGTAACTCAGTCTCGCCTCCAAACACTAAGAACGAATCCTTGGTCCTTCTTAATTACTTAAGGATGTTCTTTACGGCTATCCAGTGACTCTCACCTGGATTTGCTTGGTAACGACTTGTCATGCTCAAAGCATATGCAACGTCGGGACGAGTGCACATCATAGCATACATGATTGATCCAACAGCAGATGCGTAAGGGATCAATTTCATGCGTTCAATCTCCTCGGGTTTCGTAGGGCACTCTGACTTGCTCAAGGTGATCCCACTTCTCATAGGAAGAAAGCCTCTCTTAGAGTCTTTCATGTTGAACCGATCAAGAATCTTATCAATATAAGTTTTTTGACTTAATGCTAGTATCCTTTTAGATCTATCCCTATAGATCCGGATACCTAAGATGCGCTGGGCCTCTCCTAAGTCTTTCATTTGGAAATGTATTCCTAGCCACTCTTTTACAGAAGTGAGCATTGGAATATCATTCTCAATGAGTAGTATGTCATCTACATACAAGACTAGAAAAGTTACTTTACTCCCACTAAACTTCATGTATAAACACGGTTCCTCGACGCTTCGAGTGAAACCATTTTGTGTAATTACATGATCGAAACGATGATTCCAACTCCTGGATGCTTGTTTAAGACCATAGATGGATCTCTTAAGTTTGCATACCTTCTTATGGTTTGATGGATCCACAAAACCTTCAGGTTGTGTCATGTACACTTCCTCTTCTAGAATCCCATTCAAGAACGCGGTTTTGACATCCATTTGCCAAATCTCATAATTATGAAATGCGGCAACCGCTAAGATAATCCTTATGGATCGAAGCATGGCGACTGGGGCGAAGGTTTCGTCATAGTGAAGACCATGAACTTGGGTGAAACCTTTTGCCACTAATCTAGCTTTATAAACATCATTATGTTTGTCTATGCCACTTTTGATCTTATAGATCCACTTACACTGAAGAGGTCGTACCTCCTTAGGTAAATCAACCAAGTCCCATACTTGATTGTCGTACATAGAATCCATTTCGGATTGTATGGCTCCTAGCCATAGCTTTGAGTCGGGACTAGAAATGGCTGCTTTGTAGGTAGTAGGTTCGTTACTTTCAAAAAGTAACACATTATAGCCATCACCTTCCTCTATAATACCAAGGTATCTATCAGGTTGATGACTAATTCTGCTTGACCTCCTAGGTTCCGAAGGAATAATGACCGTACCATACGAAGAGGGAACGTTTTCCTCGTCGTCCTTTTCGGTTTGTGGCTCTTGGACTTCATCAAGTTCAAATTTTCTCCCACTCTGTCTTTTAGAAATAAAATCATTTTCTAAAAAGACTGCAATCACTAGACACCAAACACTTTGTCCTCGTGTTTATTGTAGAATATAAGCACGTGATTCCTTTGGATATCCTACAAAAAGACATTTGGTCAGATTTGGGTGTTCAGTTATCGTCAGACTTATTCTTAACAAGCCCCTCGCATCATCCCCAAATTCTCATAAACGACAAATAAGGGACTTTTCCTGTCCATATCTCATATGGAGTCTTGTTTGTCGCTTTAGTCGGGTTTCGATTTAGTGAAAATATTGGAGATAAGATAGTAAAACCCCAAAATTAATCAGGAAGCTCTGTTACACTCATCATAGATCGAACCATATCTAATAAAGTTTGATTTCTCCTTTCGGATACACCGTTTAATTGAGGTGTTCCAGGAGGAGTCCATTGTGATACTATACCACAATCTTTTAGGTGTGAATCAAATTCATTGTTCAAGTATTCACCACCACGATCGGATCGTAGGGTTTTAATCTTTTTATTCAATTGGTTTTCTACTTCATTTTGAATTTATTTGAATTTTTCAAAAGCATCACTTTTATGCCTCATCAAGTAGACATATCCATATCTACTCAAGTCGTCAGTAAAAGTAATGAAGTAGTGATAACCACCTCTAGCTCGGATAGTCATTGGACCGCATACATCCGTATGTATAAGTCCTAATACTTCACTTGCTCGTGTCCCTTTTCCCGTAAAAGGAGCACGAGTCATCTTGCCTAGAAGACAAGATTCGCATACCCCATAAGATTCGTAATCGAATGGTTTGAGTACTTTAGATGAAACAAGTCTCTTTATGCGTCGTTCGTTTATGTGCCCTAAACGACAATGCCAAAGGTATGATTGATTAGGTTCACCTGTTTTGAGCTTCTTGTTTTCTACATGATAGACCTCTTTTGCAATATCTAAAACATAAATACCTCCAATAGAAATGGCCTCTCCATAAACCATTTCATTAAGTGAAAAGGTACAACAGTTGTTCTTAATGCAAAATGAAAATCCTTCCATGTCTAACACGGAAATGGAGATAATGTTCTTGGTAAGAGTTGGTACATAATAGCAATTATTTAAATACAACTCTAAACCATTAGGCAAAAGAAGAACGTAGGTGCCCACGGAAACTGCGACTACCTTAGCTCCATTTCCCATGCTGGTGTGTAAACTACTAAGGTTCACAAGTTTTAAGTGATTTGATTAGTTTGACTCAAACTGAAAACAATATCAAGTAACAAGGGATGTTGTTTTAGAGATTGTGAGTTGTTTAACTGAAAGATTCAAGGGATATGACTTGGATACAATCCTCTACAGCATGGCACAAGAGAAAAAGGATTCAAGACTGGTTTTAGAGACAGTTTCAAGTGTTACAGCAAGCACAAACACCCTAGACTAACCTCAACAGCAAGTAAGTTAAACCACAGCAAAGCACAGGTATAACTTGACTCACAATACAAGGCACTGATCAAACACCTTGGGGGTGTATCAGGCTTGTTTCAAACTACAGCTCTTAGCACAAGTTTGATAACATTGAGTGATTTCTCAAAGTTTAATTCATTCATTCATAAAAGTCTGCCTACAACAGTCATACAAGACCCCTTTATATATAGAGGTTGATATCTTGTGAGCCATTGGATGTATAGATCATCCAAGGGCTAGCTTAGAATCTAAACTACTTCTACTGACACTAATTAAGAGCCTCACAATAGGACGAGCTCAACAACTAATAAGAACAGACACAAGACACAAAAGAAAACAGACTGAACAAAAGCAAATAAAGCAGTTTTTGGATTTTTCCTGAAATGGAAATCTGTTGCTCTTGTTGTCTTGCTGCCTTGCCTGGGTGTGTTGCTGCTCCTTGGGACTCTCTATTCTTATTATAACTTAGATAAGACCTGCCTTGGTCGATGACAAGTTGACTTAAACAAAAGGAAGCCACAATCTGACATGTACCTTCTCTGTTTTTAGTTGTTTGCTGGACTCTAACTTGGGGTGTCTGTTTCATGAATTTTTACTAGACTTCAAAAGGGTTTGTCCTGGGCAAACTTGTAGCTTAATGGGTTGGCTTGATGGTAGGCCATGGTGGGGGTGGTTGGGATGCTCTGGTGTACCTCCTAGATACAGAGTTTGTGAATTGGTCTGTCTGTGCCTGAAGGTTTTTTTGTCTGTCTTGTGTGGGTAATGTGGGTTTTATTGGGGCTTGGCATGGGTTGTTGAGTCTTGGACTGTCTTATTCATTGGGGTAGCTTGGCTTGGGTTGTTCTTGACTTGTCATAACTTGTTGTTTAGACCTTGTAACTCGAGCTTCCATCTGAGGGGTCAAGCTTGTCTTATATGTGGTTTGATCATCAAGACCCCTTGGGTGAGCTCCTGCTGCAGCCTCCCCAGGTTGAAAAGGGCTTGACCTCAAGCCTGTGTCTTCCTCCCCCTCAGAGGCTTCATAGAAGGGACTAAGATCTCCCACATTGAATGTTCCATGGACTGCATACTCTCCTGGTAGATCAATTTTGTAGGCATTAGGACCTATCTTCTCTGTGACTTAAAAAGGACCATCTGCCCTGGGCTCTAGCTTGTTCTTTCTCTTGGAAGGGAACCTTTCTTTCCTTAGGTTGATCCATACTAGGTCTCCTGGTGCAAAGTCTTTCTTGGTCTTAGGAACCTTGACATTCTTCTTGTATAGATCATTGGCTTTCTCAATTTGTTTTCTGACTGATTCATGGAGTTTTAGCATTTATTCCACCCTCTTCTTGGCATCATAGTGGACCTCTGACCTGCACACATTAGACAAACTCAAAGGCATTAAGGGGTTAGTACCATAGACCACTTCAAAGGGGGAGTGGCCTGTGGCTGCTGAGGGAGCTCTATTGAAAGAGAACTCTGCTTGAGCCAATTTTAAGTCCCAATCCTTGAGAGATTTGCTGACTATACACCTTAAGATTCTTCCCAAGGTCTTGTTAGTCACCTCAGTTTGGCCATCAGTTTGAGGGTGATGGGAGGTACTAAACAACAACCTAGTGTTAAGCAGCTTCCACAATGTTCTCCAGAAATGGCTCATAAACTTTGTGTCTCTGTCAGACACAATGGTCCTTGGAACCCCATGCAACCTTACCACCTCATCAAGGTATAGCTCTGCTACACTCACAGCATCTTCAGTCTTCTTGCAAGCAATAAAATGTGCCATTTTACTGAACCTATCCACAACCACCATGATAGAATCCTTCCCTCTTGCTGTCCTAGGTAATGCCATTATGAAATCCATACTTACATCCTCCCAAGGCCTACATGGGACTGGTAG
>JAIUZE010006532.1:0-12740 GCA_022085475.1 Heliosperma pusillum | reverse complement strand
GGAGTTGACTGATTTACCAATAGGTAGTAAACCCATTACGAGTAAATGGATCTTTAAAAGAAAATGAGACCTGACGGTTCAATAGAGAGGTTCAAAGCTAGACTTGTAGTTAGAGGCTTTACACAAAAGAAGGGCATTGATTATTTTGATACCTACTCTCCTGTGACCAAAATTTCGACTATTAGAACTCTTGTCGCCTTAGCTGTTATTCATAACCTTGTTATACATCAGATGGATGTTAAAACTGCTTTTCTGAATGGTGAACTAAGGGAAGAGATTTATATGTCTCAACCTGAAGGTTTTGTGATTAAGGTCAAGAGAGTAAAGTGTGTAAACTGAACAAGTCACTTTATGGTCTGAAACAAGCACCTAAACAGTGGTATGAGAAATTTAACAACACTTTGATGAGTAATGGTTTTGTAGTTAACAATTCTGATTCATGTGTTTATTCCAAAAGAATAGAATCTGATTGTGTGATTATATGCCTATATGTTGATGACATGTTGATTCTTGGTAATAATTTGGATGTGGTAATTAGAACCAAAGATTTTTTGTCATCACAGTTTGAGATGAAGGACTTAGGAGAAGCTGATGTTATCCTAGGAGTTAAGGTCATCCGAAACCCCTATGGAATCTGTCTAAGTCAATCTCATTATGTTGAAAAAGTGTTGAAAAAGTTTAACTACTTTGATTATGTGCCTGCTAGAATACCCTATGATCCTAGTATACCGCTGTGTAAAAACTTGGGTAAGAGTGTTTCCCAAGAAGAGTATGCTAAAATCCTAGGTAGTGTGATGTTTTTAATGAACTGTACTCTACCAGATATTGCATATGCTGTTAGTAGACTGAGTCGTTATACACATAACCCCAGTAATGAACATTGGAATGCTCTTCGTCGTTTACTAAAATACCTAAGAGGAACAGTTGATCTGTGTTTCCATTATGGTAAATTTCCTGCTGTGCTAGAAGGATTTTGTGATGCGAACTGGGTTTCAGGTAACGATGAGATCTGTTCTACTAGTGGTTATGTCTTCACCATGGGTGGAGGTGCTATATCGTGGAAGTCTTCTAAACAGACTTGTATTGCACGCTCTACCATGGAATTGAAGTTCATAGCTCTTGAGTTGGCAGGAAAAGAGGCTGAATGGCTGAGAAACCTTTTAGCTGATGTACCAGTATGGGGCGGACGGCTGACACCGATCTCCCTACATTGTGTATGTGTTTATATATACACTCCTTCACTTACTTATCACTAGTGGGTAAAGGGGGTCTTTTGTAGAGACTATGCGAGGTGCTTAATTCAGCTCGCGCACGCGCGCGTGCCCGTGCCCGGCCCGGTTTCGGATCCGAGATCCGAGATCCGGGATTTGGGATTTGGCAATCGCCTGCGGCGAGCTATGCCTACCTTTTTGGGCCGCGTCCGAGTTTTTGTGTTGTCCAGGTTCATTCGTTCTATGTTGACAGAGTCAGTCAACATAACTGTTAGTGGGAGAGAGTCTCACTCCCACTTTCTCGAGTTGTTGACTGTGTTTCAGGAGCAGTTTCTGCCTCCTGTAACAGCTGCTAATTTGCTATAAATACCTGCTCTCTCTGCCTCATAAATCACACAACTCATCAACCCTCTCGTCTTATATTCCAACTCTCTCTTCTGTTCTAAAATTTCTGGGTATTGCTTTATTCTCGTTCCAAGTCTCACAGTTCCGAGTGGGCGGAGCTGCGTGGAGGCTGTAGTGTTATCCTTGGGGAACTACATGTACTAGCTGATCGCCACCACGGTCGTACCAGAGAAATAGTTTTCAAGGCAGTGACTTTTTACCACGGCACTAGTACTTTCGTCGGTATATCTAATCTTTGTTTTTTATTGTTACGGCATTTCTCGTCCTACATTATTTACTTCCTTAGTTAGTGTATTTTATTTGTTAGCAAAGATCTCCTTGTAATTAGGCTATGATTGTGCACATAGGTTGTATATATATATTGATTTAATTAATCAATGAAAGGCAGACATTTACTCTCCTACAGTTACTCGTGGGAGTTACGGACTCTTCTTTGTCTTGTCTCTGCTTAGTTTGCAAAACTTATCATCTAGGTGAACATAGTGATGCGTAATTAACTCTTAACTCATAAAATGACCAATTAAATTGGGGTTTATCAATTGTTGACATAGTATATGCTAGTGCATTGACAATAATTATCACATTTTATTGTACAATAAGCAACCCGAAAAGCTCAAATAGCCCAAAACCCGCATAAGTCAATGCGGATGGGCTTCGATTGACTACTTTAAGTGTGCTCAAAATTTTGGCCCCCCTTCTTAGCCAACCCAGACATATATCATGATTCTTTCTTTTGTTTAACCCGGTTCAATTTCCGCTCGGCTTAGCTCACAACCCTCCCTAATGAATTTAAATTCTCCAACAAATTCTTTTGACGGTAAGTCTTGTTTACTACGGTACTATCAGTCTTAAATTTAAGAATGGTCAAATACTATCAGGTGGTGTTAATAATGATAACTTTTTGTATTTTCTAGGTGATAAGTCATAAATGTGGTAATTTAATACTCCCTCCGTCCCGGTCATTTGTTTACCATTTCCATATTTGGGTGTCTCATTCATTTGTTTACCTTTCTATATTGGGAAAACTTTTGATGAGTAATTTCATCACCCAATGGGACTATTGTCCACTTGTCATCTTATGACACTACCCACAAATGGTCCCCTCCCCTTTCCTTGGTCTTTGTGCCAAAAGCAAAGGTAAACAAATGACCGGGACGGAGGGAGTATATAATTGTATCGTTATGAACTTAAGATGAATAGTGTCCGTCTTAAATGAGAATTTGTGTTATTTTAATTGAGTATTCTAAAACCGGTTAAAGGACATAATGTAATTTTAAAAGTTGCACCATGTCCTAAATCATTGAGTCGTTATTATACCTAATGAAAGCCAACTAATAAAGTGGATGGTGGTATCTTAGTGTAACTCCTCTATCACTATATATAAAAACATTTTACAGTCCTTTATAAAAAGCCAATGTACATGGAAAGTGGTTCCAACTTCCTCGTGCTTTCCCCTCACTCATTGGCATAGTAAGCTAACCTTTCCTCGTCTTTTTTCTTAACTTAGCTACCAAGTACATCGACGTACATCTTTTATATATGGACTACGATTATTTACTAATAACAACATTTAAACGGCTATTATATGACTAAAGCAACAATAGTTAGCAACTTATATATTATTCGTCGTCTATTTAATTACTCCCTACAAATTTTAATCTCTTTAGCGTTAGTTAGCATACCGTTCACAAATTGTAAAGAGAAGAATAAAACGTGTAATACTTATAATTAGGCTATGTTCTTTTCGGCTAAAACGAGTTGAAGTGAATTAAATGAAGGTGAGTTGAAGTTAACTAAACTAAAAATTAATGAACAGAACTAAAATAAGACTTAAGATGAGCTGAACAGAACTTACTAAGGCTAAAGAGAACTGAACTGAATAGAAACGAGCTGAAATAAAATGAGCTGGAATTAAGCTGAAAAGAACAAGGCTTAGTGTTCGTCATATATCAGTATTGATATATATTTTATTTACGGAGTATTACCTCAATTACGCAATGAAAAAGATGATGAATTTTAAATAAAAGTTGATAAATCCATACACATACACCCACTCTTCCATAGTAGCCAAACGACTTTTTGAAAATGCATACACGACATGAAGCAAAAGTACGCATTCCACATCCGTATTATAAACGGACAAACTAATGACATTATGACAATGATTTATCTTGTGTTTTTTGAAGTACTTATATAACTTATCAACATGAATTTGGATATTTTCTTCAAGGAGACAAATCTAGTTCACGTGAATTTATTACTCCATAAATATCTTTTTAAAGGAGCCAATTTATTGTGTCCTAATCGATTTTCATGTCTATAGATAAGATTATTTCATCTACAAAATGTCAGTTGCATAAATACCAAAGTTGTCTTCTTTAAAATCGTATTAACAATTTCGTAGTAATTTAGTATACTCCGTACTTCATTTAGTGACAGTAAGGCTCTTCTTTTGAACTTAATTTCAGTTTATCTAAGTTCATGTCCATTTAGTTCAGTTCAGTTCTGATCCATTCAGTTCAATCCAGCCAATTTCATTCCAAATGAACAGGAGTTAAGTAATAAACTATTACTCGGTATAAAATTTATTATGCTTTATACAACAAACTTATTTAACAATTTGTAATACCAAAAATACTCCATACATATTGATTATTAGACGCTCCTCTCTACATCTTTGAGTTCCCATCATTTGGTGGACACCCTTACACCTAACTTTGCGCTTTGAAATAAGTTGATCAAAACAAAGAAAGAGTAAATATCATCTTTATTGTTAACCGAATAATACTCAAATATGCAGAAATTAAAGCCAAAAAATTAAAGTACGTGCATGTAGATATCTCTCTTTCGTGGACCATCCATGTATTTCTTAACAACAACAACAACAACCAACCAACCAACCACTCCATACTTAAAGTTACCAAAGTCAAAAGTAAAATAAAAATATAAAAAACCTTGAAATTTATCGTTGTAACTTAAAAATATGAAGATTAAACTACCATGGATCTTCTAATTAAAATATTATTCTTACATGCTTTCAGAAGAATACAACTTCACTTGCTAATCAATAGAATTGCATTATTGAATTGTACTTGTATTATAGTACAAGAGTGTCAACGTGCCCATATATGGCAAGGAGATTCTAAAGATTTTTGCATTTTCAAATTTTTATAAAATCTCTTTATAAAATCATCAGCGGCTTTATTAACCTTGACATCCTCCTCCTGTTCCTCGTCATTCCCTTTCCCATCTTTTAACGGGAAAGGAGAATCCGTTATCCTTAATTGTCGAGCTAGGGGACTTTTGTCACACCCAAACCCGGGCAAGGAACTATACTGCCCTTGCCCGACCATTTTCACATCCACTTCTGCCCCCACTCCCAATGGGGAGGCCGTTGGCCCCTCATTGGAGTTGAGCATCTCGAGGACCCTTTGCACTGCAGCTACAGTAGTGGGGTCCTCGAGATTATAACTGTATCGTTTATGATTAGGCTTGAGCCAACTAGATTTTTTTTGGTGGGCCATGATGACTTGAAATGGGCCAAATTCAGGGCTATTACTACAACTAAATTCATACTCCTTGGGAGAAATGAAGTGGTTGTTAAGGTTGTTAAGGTTGTTAGGCTTGCATATAAGGGCATTATGGTGAATAATAAGTCCATGAACGGCCCGACCCGCTAACGCGTTCCCTCGCTTAAGGAGCAAGTTAAGATCGACGATTAACTTGCTCTTTGAAATGCCTCTCTTCACCATGGCATAGAGTATTTGGAAAATATTCCATACTTTCTTTGTTATTATGTGTGTACTACTTGTTCCTTCAGTCTCCATGTAATTTACAATAAATATTAGTACTAATAATCTATTACACTACGAGTGGTAAATAGAGAGAAAGTGTATATTAATTTGTTGGGCTTAAGAGTAATAAAAAATAAAGGACAAAAGAAGTGTTTTTCTTAAGGTTTGATTTGGAATGAACGAAATGAGGGTGGTTGTATAAGGAGGTATATAAAGGAAAGAGAGAGGACTAACTAGCAATAATTAAATAATTCGATATCTTATAAGAAGGGTTCCCATGCAAGTATAATTTTATTTTGGAAGTAGTCCTTTTTGCTTACGTAGAGGAGTGAAGGACTCACACAATCAATATGTTTTATTACTCCGTATAATAATATAACGACATAATTCGATTCAAACCCGAAACCTATTACTCCGATCCGTATTACAATTTACTTTGAATGTAATACTCCGTATAATATGAGATCTAGCCTCTAATGCAATAGAAAAATTAGTTTCTTAATAGATAGCTTTCACGTACCCGAAGTCTGAAACATGCTTATTATTACTAATTCATTATATTGAGCATGCATATATATATCAAACTAATTATTATAGGCAAAATTTACACTTTTACTACTTGTACACGTGGCATCTTATGAGTGGTCCATCATGAACATGATAGATTGATGACGTGGATTGAGGAGGACCATCAAATTATAAATAAAGAAACACACAATGCCAACAAATGTAATAAAAGGGATTGTACCAGCAGCTGGAAAAAGTCAGCACCAACTCCCCAAAATTAGGAGCAGTTGAGAAAGAATAGGAGACAATTCAGGGAGAACGTTGGAGGAACTCGGTGGGGACTCGATGCTATAAAAGCAAATGAAGGAAAACAAAGAGCATCATCACATTCTACAATACACTCAGACTCTCATACTCATAAAACTTAAGTCAATCCTCCAAAATTCCAACTATATATTTTAAACAACATTTGTACTTCCAGTAACCCCCCTAAGTTCTGCCAGAATCCAGTAGTACCGCCATAGCGTATCTTGTAGTTCCGATAGAGTATACCCTGAGTTCCGCCAGAATCCTGTGATACCACCAGAATCTGGTTGTACCACCAGAGTATATCTTATAGTTCCGTCAGAGTATACCCTTAGTTCTGCTAGAATCTTTTAGTTCAGCCAAAGTACATCCTAAAGAATTATAGTGCATTAATTGGAGAGATTCCGACTCCCCCCGCAGTTTTTCCCACATTTTCGTGTGTTGTCCTTGTCCATTTATTTTACCTTCATTGTTATTTCCGTCGTTACTCTTGCTTAGTTTTCACTCATATTTCATTATAACTTGGATGCAAATCACATACTATAAGTTAACCCCCATTTCGAGGTTACAAATGATAGATCATTTTGACCCCTCCATAAATAATTTAGTAGATTTGGTCAATTTTTGGCTAAAACACTAATAAATGAAATAGAGTGCATAGTCTCACTTAACAAGTTAGGTTAAACCATTTAAACTGAGAGTTTTGCCTAAAAATAAGGTTATAAATGGTATGCAGGCTATCCGCCTATGCTAATGGTCGAATGACGAGAAAATATCATGTTAGATAGTCTTGGTGCGTGGAAATGGAGTAATAATAGCATGACACTTTTAATTTGATATGAATTTTTTTTCTCTTTATACTTTAACTAGACATATTGATTTTGAGAGTAATGTATTAGCTGTGGTAAAAAGATGTTAGTATGTGACTCGTATGTCGCTTACGGAATATGTCGGAGTTGGATTACGGTGAGAAACAAACTTTGGAGAAATTAAAGATGAAGAACAAGTGTCGTGATTCGTAAGTCAGTGGTGTTTGGCTAGTGCTCAACATTATTAACTGATTTTGTTTATGGAAAGTTAGTGGGAATTGGTGCCTTGTTTCTTTGTTTTTGGTATTGGGTTTCTCGTGGTTTAGCTAGGTCTTTTAGTAAGACTTGGTTTGTTTGTTTATTTAGGAAGCTACGATTTTAGTTTCCTGAGTTAATTAGGAATGGTTTGTTTATTATTATTTATTTCCTAATTCGATTAGTCTTAGTTAAGGTAGCTTACTATATAAACACTACCTTAGTCTAGCTATTCTTTAAGGAGAAAATTGGGAGGCAAACACATTGAGAGTTTTAAGAGGCAGATCTAGAAAAACTCTGTGCTCATCTTTTGTAATCTGTAATTCCCCCGACATAGTGAAATATTTTCCCTCGCCCTTGTGGACGTAGCTATCACATTGATAGTGAACCACGTAAATCTTGTGTCTTTTATTTATTGCATCTACTCCAAGACGCTTCCGCGCACAACAATTGGCACCAGAGCCTTTAGTTTTAGATCCAGGAGGAGAAGATGTCAAGTGAGACTATAAGAATTGAGAAGTTCGATGGGAGGAATAGTTTTGCACTATGGCAGTTGAAGATGAGGGCTTTGCTAAAAGAAAAGTGTATCTGGAAACCCTTGACGCAGGGTTTCTCCACGAAGGTGAAGAAGACCGAAGCTTCTGCTTCAGGTGTTGAACCTAGGATGATTGAGACGCAAGATCCTGCCTTGGTAACAATGGAGGAGAGGGCTCATTCATCGATCTTTTTGAGTTTGTCAGACGATGTCCTAACCGAGGTAGCCGATGAGTTGTCTGTTGCGGGTTTATGGCTGAAATTGGAGAGTTTGTACATGGCAAAGTCACTCACCAATAAGTTGTTGTTGAAACAACGTCTGTTCTCTTTCAAGATGCAATTAGGTATGTCACTTCGTGATCATCTAGACAAATATAATACTATATTACTAGATCTGCGTAATATAGATGTGAAGATTGAGGATGAAGATGCTGCTTTAATTCTGCTGGTTTCTTTACCCGCGTCATATGAGAATTTTGTGGATTCTTTTGTTCTTGGTAAAGAAACATTAACCCTAGAGGAAGTGAAGTCAGCACTTTGCACTAGGGAGTTGCGTCAAAAGGCAACTGTTGACTTATGAGACGGATCAGGGGCAAGCTTAGTTGTTAATAAGGCTAAGAAAGGTGGATCTTATAAAAAAAAGGCTAAAGCTAAATTTCAAGACACCAATAATGCTACTAATTCTGTTATCTGTTTTCTATGTAAAGAACCCGGGCATAAAAGACCTAGTTGTCCTAAGTTGAAAACTAAGTCTAATGCGGTTGTAGTTCAAAGTAAGAATACAGAGTACGATTCTGAGGCGGACTATGCTCTTGCGGTTGATTATATTCGTCCTATTGATCGTTGGATTCTGGATTCTGGTTGTTCTTATCATATGTGTCCACACAAGCATTGGTTTAATACTTATGAGTCCTCTAATGGGGGTCACGTTGTTGTTGGTAACAATGCTACTTGTGAGGTAGTGGGTATAGGGTCAATCAAGGTGAAGACTACTGAGGGTAAGATTTGTGCTTTGACTAATGTGAGACATGTTCCAGCTTTAGGGAAGAATCTTATTTTACTTGGTGCATTAAGTGATTTAGGATATGAGTTCCGGGGTAAAGGGAAGAATTTGTCTATCATGAAGGGTTCTAGTTTGGTGCTGAAAGGTGTCAAACAAAATACCTTGTATGTCTTACAAGGTGAAACACTGACTAGTTCTGCAGTTTGTGCGTCCGTAAATCACGAAGAGATGACTAAGCTTTGGCATAAAAGGCTTGGTCATATGGGTGAGAGAGGGATGCAACTATTGTCTAAGAGAGATCTTCTTAAAGGTGTCAAGGTGAGGAACCTTGAGTTTTGTGAACATTGTGTGTTTGGTAAGAAACACAGATCTAAATTTAGCAAGGGTGTTCATAGAAGAAAAGAAGTCCTTGATTATATCCATTCAGATGTCTGGGGGCCTGCTCGAGTTGAAGGTATGAGAGGATATTATTATTTTGTTACTTTTATTGATGATTATTCGAGGTACACATGGCTTAGGTTGCTTAAGAATAAGAGTGAGGTTTTCAAAGTCTTTGTGCAATGGAAGACTTTGGTGGAAAATCAGAAAGGTAAGAAGATCAAGAAGCTACGAACGGACAATGGTTTGGAATTCTGTTTAAGGGAATTCGATGAATTTTGTAAGAATGAGGGTATTGCGAGGCATCATGCCGTCAGGGGTACACCACAGCAGAACGGTGTAGCAGAACGAATGAATCAGACACTGTTAGAGAGAGTTCGATGCATGCTCTCTAATGCAGGTCTTGCAAGAAGGTACTGGAGTGAAGCTGTTCTTACAGCTTGTTACTTGATTAATCGTGGGCCTCATATGGGAATTGACTGCAAGATTCTTTATGAGTTATGGAGCGGCAATGTACCGGATTACTCTACACTTAGAGTCTTTGGATGTGTAGCTTATTATCATGTAAAAGATAGTAAGTTGGATCCAAGGGCTAGGAAGGGATGCTTTCTGGGATATGGAGATGGAGTTAAGGGGTTCAAGATTTGGTCTCCTTCAGAGGGTCGTGTTATTATTAGCAGGGATGTTACCTTTGATGAAAGTTCCAAGTTTATTTCTAAGGAGGTGCCCGAGGGTGTTGAAAAGAGTAAGAATGTCGAGAAAGAGGTGGAGTTTGAGGTGGCTCCTGCCACTTTATCTATGTTTCCACGAGTTGTGATCGAGGAGGATGCCGAACCAGTTACTTCTAATCCTGTAACTACTCCACATGAGGAGGAAAGTGATCAGGATGAGTCTTTTAATCAACCAACTGATCCTACTACCTTGCCTAAACGTGTAAGTAAGAAGACCAGGAGGTTAATTGAGGAGCTTGAAGGCCGCAAGGTTTGTGGCAATAATTGTTATGCTGAGGAGATGGTTGGTTATGCATTACAAGTAGCTGATGAAATTGAGTCTGAAGAACCATCATCTTATAAAGAAGTAATTGTTAGTAGTGAGTCAGTGCAATGGCTTGCTGCTATGGGTGAAGAGATGGAGTCTCTTTACAAAAATAATACTTGGGAACTTGTGCCACCACCAAAAGGGAGAAAATTGATAGGGTGCAAATGGGTGTTCAAGAAAAAGGAAGGAACTTCAGAGGCTGAGACAATTAGATACAAGGCTAGACTTGTTGCAAAGGGGTTCAGTCAGATAGAGGGAGTTGATTATGTGGAGATTTTCTCTCCTGTTGTGAGACACACTTCTATTCGTCTGTTACTAGCAATAGTGGCACATTATGATATGAGCTTGAGCAACTTGATGTCAAGACTGCTTTCCTTCACGGGGAGTTGGAGGAAGAGATTCTAATGAAGCAGCCTGAAGGGTTTCAAATTCCGGGGAAAGAGCATTTTGCCTGTTATTTGAAGAAGTCCTTATATGGACTTAAACAATCTCCAAGACAATGGTACAAAAGATTTGACACTTTTATGGTAGAGCATGGGTATGAGAGAAACCCATATGATTGTTGTGTTTATCATAACAAGCTAGAAGATGGGTCTTTGATTTATTTACTCTTATATGTTGATGATATGCTTGTTGCTGCTAAGAAAATGTCGGATGTTGATAAATTAAAGAAGCTACTCAGTTCAGAGTTCGATATGAAGGATCTAGGATCCGCGAAGAAGATATTAGGGATGGAGATTTTCAGGGATCGTTCTAAAAGGAAGCTTTTCTTATCTCAAAAAGGCTACTTTGAGAAGATACTTAGCCGTTTTGGTATGAGTACTGCTAAACCTTTAAATACTCCTTATGCTGTCGGTAAGTTAACTATATCTTCTGCACCTCAAACTGAAGCTGAGAAGTCTTATATGTCAACGGTTCCCTATGCTAGTGCAGTTGGCAGTTTAATGTATGCCATGGTTTGCACTAGGCCAGATATTGCACATGCAGTTAGTGTTGTTAGTTGGTTTATGGCTCAACCTGGTAAAGAACACTGGTTAGCGGTGAAGAGAATTCTTCGCTATATGAGAGAAACGGCGGATGTTGGCCTTGTTTATGGGAATGATGATGATTGTTTGGTTGTTGGATATTCTGATTCCGACTATGCTGCAGATGTAGATAGCAGGAGGTCCGTAACCGGATATGTTTTTACACGTGGTGGTTCTGTTGTTAGTTGGAAGTCTACTCTTCAATCTTCTGTGACTTTGTCAACCACGGAGGCGGAGTATATGGCTTTGACTGCGGCTGCTAAGAAGGCTATATGGTTAAAGGGGCTTGTAAGTAAGCTTGGTCTACATCAAGAGATCGCTTCGTTATATTGTGATAACTTAAGTGCTATTTGTTTGGCGAAGGATCAAGTGCATCATGATAGAACTAAGCACATAGATGTCAGGTATCATTTTCTGAGGAACGAGAAAAGAATCAAGGTGAAGAAAGTGGGAACAGCTGACAATCCTGCGGATTGCTTCACTAAGCCGGTTCCATTCAGCAAGTTCAAACATTGCTTGGACTTGTTGAATATAGACAGTTATGTCTAAACCCTTCGGGGTGCTGAGCTCGAGGTGGAGCCTTGAGCGGCCCGGTCCAGGGTTAAATGGACGCAGGCCTAGCCCAGGGCTTATTGGATGGCAGACCCAGTCCAGGGTATATTGGATGGTTATAGACTCAAGTTAGAGTCTATGGTGTTCTAGTGTGAGTGCTCATTGGCTGGAACATGGCAGATACTTATCTACTTGAGAGTGACATGTATAGTGGTTGAGTGGTTTGGAAGTCGTTTGCTAAATGCGACTGTCCGAGTCAAGGTGGAGAATTGTTAGTATGTGACTCGTATGTCGCTTACGGAATATGTCGGAGTTGGATTACGGTGAGAAACAAACTTTGGAGAAATTAAATATGAAGAACAAGTGTCGTGATTCGTAAGTCAGTGATGCTTGGCTAGTGCTCAACATTATTAACTGATTTTGTTTATGGAAAGTTAGTGGGTAAGCAAGGTATCAAATTTGGCGCAAAGTCGCGTCACCTTAATCAAAGTAAAACCTAATTCACTACTAACTAATAGGCAGCGGTAAGCAAGGTATCGAATCCACAGGGAGGCGGTAGTATTCTAATTTGTTAAACTAGGTTTGTCTCTTAAGTAACAATTTCTGGGTTTTGATTGTGGTTTCTAAACTAATAGCAATTAATAACAACAACTAAAGTAAACAATAACAACTAATAACAATAATAATAACAACTAATAATAAGCAATAACAAACTAATAAGGTTGAAAACAATGAGATTAAAAATCTAGGGTCTCAGGTTCACTAGGATTATTGTTCAGGGGTAGGGATAAAATCAACTATCATGCAATAAAGTTATCTAAGGTCACAAGATCGGTCGATTCAATTATGCCCTTTAGATCTACAATTTAACATGCGATCGCTATCATTAAACGAGTTCTATTTAATTATCGTAGCCTATCTTA
>JAIUZE010006531.1:0-23242 GCA_022085475.1 Heliosperma pusillum | reverse complement strand
ATAAGCCCCCCAGGCCGTGACACAAAAGCTATCAAGCAGTGAACTATATACTCGTTAAAGATAGTACGGGCCTATCAATGTCATGGTCCAAGAGACTCATTTAGAATTAGAATGGTCAAGACGCCATATACTCATAATTCTCTATGGGCACTTAGTCAACACGACACCAACCATATAATCAAAACAGTCACGGGAAAAACATCCTATCATGTGACTATTTGCATATAAATCATAATCAAATATCATATCGCCTCATATCTACTAAGGCTAATTAATAATTAAATACAACCTTACTTGAAGACAAATCCCCGACCCGAGTCCCGCGACGGGTCATCAGTCAAATCGGGGCTGACTAGATCTTAGTTTGACCAAACCCGTTGGATCAAACCGGCTAGAAACAGAGTCTTTATCACATATACATAAAAGCAACATATTCATTACATGTTATTTTATTAAAACTTTTAACATGTGAATTATTATATCATACCCAAAACCCGTTTGACTAAAAGGATATTAAATTAAACTACGGTCTCGTCTTATAATTTCTAACATGTGAGAAATAATAATTTAATGAAAAACCTGTTTAATTAAATATTTTACTTATTAATATTTCTCGCTTGCTAATTATTACAAAACGCGATAAAAATGACGATAACTCAAAAACCGTCACAAGTCCCAAAGTGGGACCCACGGGCTGAGTTGGGCCGGACCCCACATGGGCCTGGATGGGCCCCACGGCCTGTTTTGGGCTAAAATGGCAGATTTTACAACTTTTACTTAAACCGTTTTCTGAATATTTCCCGCATGCTTTAACATAATTAAAACCCGTCAAAACAACAATTAAACAATCAAACATCGACACAACCCAAAGACCAAAACCCGGACCCACCATGGACCAACCCAGACCGGGTCTGAACCGGCCTGGACCGGTCTGGTTGGTCCGGTTCACTGCCATGCCCACGGTTCAACCAACAAACAATATCAAATTAATTCCAACATGTTTTAATTCTCAAACAACCATTTTTAACAACATCCATACAAAATCATTATTATGAACAATCACCCAAATTCATCAAGAACACTAACATATGAAAAATTTCCTAAACAACATAAAAATCATAACTTAATAAAAATCATCAAAATTCATCAAGAACCCTAAACATATTATAAATTCATACAAAATCATAAAAATCATAACTTATGGAAAATCATCAAAATTTACCAAGAACACTAAACCTATTAAAATTTCCACACAACCTAAAAATCATAACTTTATGGAAAATCATAAAAATTCATACAACATAATAAAAACAACTCCTTATCATATTACTACCAAAAATTCCATAAATCATAAAAACATGAACTAAAACAAAGGTGAACCAAAAACTAAAGAAACAAAGGTTAAAGCTATGTTACTAACTAGAACCATAAAAACCATAACATGAACCAAAACAAAAGCTATGTGACATTAATTCGTCGAGTAAAACGGAATTGTTACCTTAGCTAGCCAAAACAATTAGCACCAAAATAATAATAAGAAGTATACTATAAGAAACCCTCCTACTAATCTTCACCCAAAATATACGAGTCTCCAAACTCGTCTTCAAAATCTTCCCCTATAAGAAATAACAAGAAAAACATTATTAGAACTAAAAATATGAATTTCCATAATTAAAGTGTTGAAAACGATCTCGACGGAATTGAAATATAACCGTACGTGAAGATGAGGAGCGAAGAGGAGAGTCTAGAAATATAAATTAGGATGGATTTAATTAAGAAACGAAGATTTTATGACGGTTTTGCTCAAGAACGATGAAGAACAAATGATGAACGACGAAGAACACGAAGAACGATCAAAGAAAGTGATGTTTTGATCTTAATTTGATTTGTTGTAAAATGAAAAGTTGTTTGTGAGTAAGGAAGAGTGGGTTGAGCCGTGTGTTTATAGGCAAATAAGAATGTCGAGTTTTGAAATTGTTGTTACGTAATTGACTCGCGTTTAATAATTATTTTACGGTAAACGATTAAATATAATTAACGATAAAGTTAATTAAACTAAATATCAAGATATTATGATATTGTAATGAAAAATAATGAAAATATCAAGGCTTAAGAGTGGGTAAGGGAGCCGTGTAGTCTTGTGATTGTCGGGTCAGATTTCGAGCGTTTTGCGTAATTTCCATTAACTGATCGATAAAGTGAAATAATATCTAGATATTATGATATATTAATCAAAAGAAATGAAAATATCAAGGTCTATTAGAGGAGAGGAAAGGAGAGGAGAGCCGTGTGGTACATGATAATATCGGGTCTGATTTTTCTCGATTTGCGTAATCTTCGTTAACTGATCGATAAAGTAAATAAATATCTAGATATTATTATTAGTTTAATCAAAACAAATAAAATATCTAGTTGTGAGTGGAAAACGATGACATAGGCGTGTGACTCATGCCAAAGTCGAGTTTCGATTTTGTTGCGCGATTTACGATGCGTCGGGAATAGTTAAATGATGATCGGTTAAAAACCGTATAAGTTATTCTTTAAATTCCGAATAAATTCAAAATAATTATATTAAATTATGATAAATCTTAATAAAAATAAATCAAAAATATTATTTTTTTAAATAAAATTTCGGTCTTCAAACTTGCAAGGCGAGTCGGGAAAAGTCAACGGAAGTCAAAGTCGACTTAAAAGTCGAGAAAATTCAAAAATGACTTAAAAGTCAAGAAAAGTTTATAACGACTTAAAAGTCAAGAAAAAGTGAATGACGACTTTTAAAAGTCAAGGAAAAGTCAAAGACGAATTAAAAAGTCAAGAAAGTCAAAAATGACTAAAAACGGTCTTTTCATGAAATCTCTCAGAAATTCCAAATATGAACGCGGAATTTCAAAATAAGACTCGGAACAAAAATTTCTATTTTAAAAACTTAAGTTCTACTGAAAAGTGTTAGTAAATATTTTTACTAGAAAAATTGGGCACTTTTCGGGTTGTTACACACCGGATGCTCACTTTATATATATATAGGGTCGGGTTCCTCTGCGAACTGAAGTACGGTGCGAACCGTACGAACTAGCCAAATAACAAAATCAAACTTCGATGCTTCCCTTCACACTCCTTCACTTCATACTCCTTCCCTTCCCTTCCCTTCATACTCCATTGCGCACGACTTGAAATCAACAGAGGAACTCCATTGATAAACCACCATTTCACTTCACTATCATCAATAGGTATGATGTAATAACATCTTTTCATCCATTTCGTAATTCAAATTCTGAAAAATTAGGGTTTTTCTAATCGTTTTGATATTGTATTTTGTGGAATAATTTTGTGAATTTGATGTTATTAATTGTTAATTTCGATCTTCTAATGTCAAAGATTGAATCTTTGATCATTTTTGCATCGATCTAATTACAAATTTGCATCCATTTTGTAATTCAATTTCTCAAAAATTAGGGTTTTTCTAATCGTTTAGATATTGTATTTTGTGGAATAATTTTGTGAATTTGATGTTATTAATTGTTAATTTCGATCTTCTAATGTCAAAGATTGAATCTTTGATAATTTTTTCCTGTTAAGACATTTGATAGGTTTTAGCTTGTACGATTTCCTCTGAGAAGCTTTCAATCTGAGAAGCTTTCATAGGCAGAAGCAATGATTAACTCAATTTCGATCTTCTAATGTCAAAGATTGAATCTTTGATAATTTTTTCCTGTCAACGATTAACTCATTTTTTCTAATTTTTTCTTGTTTTGAATTGATGATTCGTCTTTCAGGATGGTAATAATTTCATCATGTTCTACTTCTTCGGGTATGAACTCTTCTTATAAATTTGGTTTTTTTAATAAAGGAACATTAATAATTGAATTATCTAGTATGCTAATGCTTTCTTTTCTTAATTATATTGCAGATGTCAACGACGAAGAAGACGATAAAGTCATGGAAGAAGTTATAGGTAATCATATGGAGACCAAATAATAATATTGTGTTTCACTGTATTTAATTATTTTTATCTCTAAATCACCATATATATTTCTGTGTAGACATTATACCTGTTACAAATGTACAAGCGTCATCAAGTAATCCACAAGGAGATCAGTTAGTCATGAGTAATGCGTCGCATGAACTTTCAATGACTGATGTTCCAGGTATAAAATTGTGGCTCGTCTCTGACTAATATAAAATGTATCAAGCAGTCCAAAAGGAGTGTATCCAGCATGTCATAGTTTTGTTTCTACCACCTAAGGCATGTTAGATACATTCCTGTGTATTGATGGATACACTCCTTTGGAGTGCTAGATACACTAATATAAAATGTATCTAGCAGTCCAAAAAGAGTGTATCCAGCATGCCATAGTTTTGTATCTACCACCTAAGGCATGTTAGATACATTCCTGTGTATTGTTGTATACACTCCTTTTGAGTGCTAGATACACTAACATAAAATGTATCTAGCAGTCCAAAAAGAGTGTATCCAGCATGCCATAGTTTTGTATCTACCACCTAAGGCATGTTAGATACATTCATGTGTATTGCTGGATACACTCCTTTTGAATGCTAGATACACTAATATAAAATGTATCTAGCAGCCAAAAGTAGTGTATCCAGCATGCCATAGTTTTGTATCTACCACCTAAGGCATGTAAGATACATTCCTGTGTATTGCTGGATACACTCCTTTTGAGTGCTAGATACACTAACATAAAATATATCTAGCAGTCAAAAAGAAGTGTATCCAGCATGTCATAGATTTGTATCTAGCTCCTAAAGCATGATAGATACACTCCTTTGACGTAGATAATGCTTTCATCTGGCATAATTCTTTTTTTTAGTGACCCCAGTAGTTGCTGATGCTAATATAATGGAGCGATTGCCAAGTTGCCCAGAAGAACTTAAACCAACTGAGGGAAGAAAATTTCAGAATTGAAAGAAGGCTTAAATTTTTACAAGGAATATGCTAAGATCTGTGGGTTTATTTCAAGATTAGATTCGTCAAAATCGGTTGATGGGATTATTACACACAAACGTTGTGTGTGTAATAAGGTAGGCACAAGTAAACATGAGGGGACAAAACGAAAGAGAACACTTACAAGAATTGTGTGTACTGCTAGGGTTAGTTTTAGGAGACTTGTTTCAGGTGAATATGAGATTTATGATTTTGTTGAAGCGCACTCACATGCCATGGTTACGCCGACATCAATGGTTCACCTAAAACCTTGTATGGACTTGAACCTTGTTCACAAAAAAATGATAATGGACAACTCACAGATTAACCATGGGCCGGTGCAGACATTTAGGATGTTTAAAGAGTATGTGAAGGGGTACAAAAATGTGGGTGCTTATTTACAAGATTTCAAAAAAATTTCAAGGGATGTAAAGAAGTTTATTAAGGATTATGATGCCCAGATGCTTATTGAAAACTTCATGCAAAGAAAGGCTATGTCTCCCTCTTTTTATTTTGACTTTGATGTGAGAGAGGAAACTAAATAAGGTTTTCTGGGCAGATCCAATCTCAATTAAGAATTATGCTATTTTTGGTGATGCCTGCCCTATTGATGCCACTTATGACTTCAACAAATATGACTTGGTGTTTACCCCTTTCACAGGCGTAGACAACCATAAGAGGTGTGTTACATTTGCAGCTGGTTTGTTAACGAAAGAAAATGCGGAATCATTTACGTAGGTGTTTCAGAACTTTCTCAAGGTTATGGGTGACTGCTATCTTATTACAATAATAACTGACCAATGCCTAGGGGTCAAAAGAGCTGTGAAAGATGTTTTTGGTGACAAACCACAACACCGATATTGTATGTGGCATATAATGAAGAAGTTGCCTGAGAAGGTTGGTCCATCGATTTGCCAAGACACTAACTTTTTGAAGGAAATAAACTCTATTATTTGGAATAGAGAGATTACTCCAGAAGAATTTGAATCAGGATGGGAACCAATCATATCATCATATGAGCTCTTTGATAACGCATGGTTGAAGGAAATGTTTGACATTCGTGCAAGTTGGATTCCAGCCTACTTTAGAAACATATACTTTGGTGGGCTTATGCGGACGACATCAAGGTCCGAGTCTGAAAATAGCTTCTTTGGAAACTTCACCAACCCACACCTCTCCCTTGTCGATTTTTGGATGCGTTTTCAAATGGCAATGGATGCTCAACGGTGGAAACATTCTAAAGTAACGGCTGATGATAAGAACTCTTATCCAAGATTATCAACACCCCTACCTTTAAAAAAGAAGGCCGCTGAATTTTACACCACCACTCTATTTTACGATTTTCAAGAGGAACTCCAAGCAGCATGTTTTACTTGTGGCCTTTCACCAAACACATATGAAGATGTCAATAAGCATATTTCAATAATGGATCGCGAGAGAGAACAGGTATACAAGGTTGATTTAAAAGATAATAAGTTTTTCTATTCGTGTAAGATGTTTGAACAAATTGGGGTACTATGTAGGCATATTGTGTGGGTGTTGAAGGATAAGGGATTTGATCATATACCTAGAGAGTATTTATTAGACAGATGGAGTAAGTCAGCCACATGCCGCCCCTTTTTTAATGTTGTTGGAACATCACTGCTAACTGATTGTATGTCAATTAAAAGCCGCCAAAACAATATAAGTGCTTCGGAGTTACTTGTTGAGGATAATGAGGAACACGGTGATGAGTTACTTGAAATGCTTCGGAGTTTCAATGAGAAATTGATTATTTCGGTTAAGCATGGGAAGTCAAAAAACATGAAAGCTGAGATTGAGATGCTTATTGGGTCAAAAATACCAACTGAAGCGAGTGTTCTACCACCACGTCAGTGCAAGAATAAGGGATCAAGAAAGAGGATTACTTCAAACAAGGAAAAGGCAGTCCTGGAAAATGTGAAGCCTCTGAGAAATTGTCGTGCTTGCGGTGAAATGACGCACCATGATAGTAGAAATTGCCCAAGTCAACTCCCTCAAAAGTGATTTATGTCTCTAAACTGATTTATGTTTTGTTTGTTTTGAGCGCAACAGAATGAATTGAGTTTTAATGTAAAACAATCACTTTGATTTTAATGTAAAACAATCTATTTGAAATGCTTCGGAGTTCCATATGATTGTTTATCTAGCAGCCAAATGGAATGTATCTAGCAGCGAAATGGAGTGTATCTAGCATAAAAATGGAATGTATCTAGCAGCCAAATGGAATGTATCTAGCAGTGTAATGGAATGTATCTAGCAATGGAGTGTATTTGATTTTTGTTGTTCCTGGTTTTTAATTTTTGTTGTTCCTGATTTTTGTTGTTCCTATTCGTTAACTTAATCATTACTTGTGGTTTACTTGTTAAGACGTGAGGAGTATTATTTCGAGATTATTATTATGATAATAAAGACAAGTGTTTTACTTGTTAAAAACACCACATATGCGAAAAGAACGCGTGGATAAATTGATGGTAATTTGTCATAATCAGTATTTAAAATTATTGATAGTTTTGGATAGATACGCTTGTTTAAATTGTCAACAAGCCCCGTGGATGAAGGAGTCCAAGCACAAAAATGTATACACGCCATAACATTCTCTTTTTCCCATTGTGCAGCAGGAGCTCACCCAAAGGGTCTTGATGATCAAACCACATACAAGACAAGCATGACCCCTCAGATGGAAGCTCGAGTTACAAGGTCTAAACAACAAGCTATGACAAGCCAAGAGCAAGCCCAGCCAAGCCACCCCAATGAAGAAGACAGTCCAGAGTTCAACAACCCATGCCCACCCCCAACACAACCCACATTACCCACACAAAACAGAAACAGAGCCATTCAGGCCCAGACAGACCATTTAACAAACCCTGCATCTAGGAGGTACACCAGGGCATCCCAACCACCCCCACTATGGCCTACCATCAAGACAACCCTCTAAGCTACAAGTTTGCCCAGGACAAACCATTTTGAAGTCTAGCAAAAACCCATGAAACAGACACCCCAAAGCTAGAGTCCAGTAAACAGCATAGCAGAGGTAGTACATGCTCAGATGATGTTTTCTTTTGCTTAAGTCAACTTGTCTTCATCTAAGGCAGGTTTATCTATGTCCTCATAATAGTGGAGAGTTCCAAGGAGCAACAAAACACCCAGAGCAAAGTACAAGACAACAAGAACAACAGATTTCCATTTCAGGAAAACTCCAAAAACTGCTTTACTTGCTTTTGTTCAGTCTGTTTTCTTTTATTGTTTTGTGTCTGTTCTTTATAGTTGTTGAGCTCGTCCTATTGTGAGGCTCTTAATTAATGTCAGTAGAAGTAGTTTAGATCCTAAGCTGGCCCTTGGATGATCCATACATCCAATGGCTCACAAGATATCAGCCCCTCTATATAAGGAGGTCTGTGTATGTTGTTTCAGTTAGACTTTTATGAATGAATGAATTAAACTTTGAGAAATCACTCAATTTTATCAAACTTGTGCTAAGAGCTGTAGTTTGAAACAAGCCTGATACATCTCCAAGGTGTTTGATCAGTGCCTTGTATTGTGAGTCAAGTTATATCTGTGCCTTGATGTGGTTAACTTGCTTGCTGTTGAGGTTAGTCTAAGGTGTTTGTGCTTTGCTGTAACACTTGAAAACTGTCTCTAAAACCAGTCTTTGAGTCCTTTCTCTTGTGGCTTGCTGTAGAGGATTGTCTCTAAGTCTTATCCCTTGAGTCTTTCAGTTAAACAGTTCACCCTCTCTAAAACAACATCCATTTGTTACTTGACATTGTTCTCAGTTTGAGTCAAGCTACTCAAATTTCATTAAAACTTGTAAACCTTAGTAGTTTACACTCCAAATTTGTTATCAGAGCTTTGGTTGAGAGTCTTAGTGAGTTCATTTTCCCTAACTACATTTAAAAACACAAAAATAGCCCAATGAGTGAAGAGAGACTAGCAGGAGTAGAAGCAAGGATGGAGGATCTGGCTGGGATTGTAACCACCCTAACCAGAACCTTGGACCAGGTTATAGGCAACCATTTGCTTGCTGGAGGAAGAGGTAGAGGACGTGGAAGAGGCCAAGGAGGAGGCAGAGGAAGGCCACCTGATGATGAAGAGTATCCAGACTCAGATGACTCAACAAGAAGCAGAGCTTCCATCCACAGGAACACAGACAAGCATCTTAAGGTAGATATCCCTGAGTTTTCTGGTAGTCTTAATCCTGATGACTTGTTAGAATGGCTAAGAGAAGTAGAAAGGATCTTTGAGTACAAAGGATACAATGATTCCAAGTCTTTTAAAGTAGCCATCCTTAAACTGAAAGGGTATGCTTCCCTTTGGTATGAAACTATGAAAGGGTTAAGGGCTAGGGAAGGTAAAGAACCCATCAAGTCTTGGACTAAACTGAAAAAGAAACTGTTAGACAAATTTGTTGCTAAGGATTACACCCAGGATCTGTTTATCAAGTTGTCTAAGTTGAAACAAGGAGACAAACCTGTTGAATCTTATCTGAGAGAGTTTGAACAACTCACCTTACAAGTGTGATATAAATGAGAAACCTGAGCAAAGGATTGCTAGGTACTTAGAGGGTCTAGATAAGAACATTGCTAACAAGGTTAGGATGCAACCTCTGTGGTCATTTGATGATGTTGTCAACCTATCTCTGAGAATTGAGAAGATAGGGAAGACTAAGCCTGCTACACCAAAACCTGTTAGGCCTTTTCAAACCAGACCTTATAGTGGGTTTAGAGCCATGGATACCCCTAAGACAGCACCCCCACCTACCTTAGACAAGGGTAAGGGTGTAACACCCAGAAATGTACCCTATTTTTCTAGTAGAAATATTTTACGAAATCTTTTCAGCAAATTTAAGTTTTAATTTAGAATTTTATGTTTCGAGTCGAATTTAGAATTTCCGAGTTCGTATTTGGAATTTCCGCGAGATTCCATGAGAATCCCGTTTTGAGTCGTCTTTGAGTTTTCTTGACTTTTGAGTCGTCTTTGAGTTTTCTTGACTTTTGAGTCGTCTTTGACTTTTCTTGACTTTTGAGTCGTCTTTGAGTTTTCTTGACTTTTGAGTCGTCTTTGAGTTTTCTTGACTTTTGAGAGTCGTCTTTGACTTTTGTTGACTTTTCTTTATAAATATCACACTACCTCCTTAACCTATTTTCATTCACCCAAACTCAAACTCAAAACCCTTTCTTCTTCCTTAAGAAACTTGCCTCCCTCTTGACTTTCCGATCTTTGAATCACCGTATCTCCTTCGTTTCTTATTGGAATTCACGTAAGTTCATCTCATTCTTCCCCTCTTAACTTCCTCTATCCGTATTGGTAATAAAATTACCGTCTTTCTCGCTTTTTAAATTATCCGTCTTTCTCAAGGTGAATGATATTCATCTTTTATTATCTAATTGTATGTAGGTGGAGACTAGGAAGGTTTAGAATCGATTAAAGACGCGTAAAGGTAACGGTGAAGGGTTACCCGATATCATTTACGTGTTTTACATGCTTATATGCTAGAAATCGTATTAGAATACGATTAGTAAGTTTAGGAATCATGTTATGGATGATGATTGTTGTTATTTGATGATTGTGATGATGAATATTGATTGTTGATAGTTATTAGAAATGGATTATGAGAATTGGACATAAAAAGGATTCATTTATGTTGAAGTTCTCGGGTGATTTGGTAACACATCTCACGGTCGTGAAATACAAGTCACGGTCGTGACTTGTGCAGTTGCACTGCACTGACCCTTTTTCGTAAAATGATCATATCTCCTTCGTTACTTGCTTGTTTTGGGCTTGTGACCATTCGTTGGAACCGTAAGAGGATAAGCTATCACCTCGACTTGGAATTTCTGAATTTTCATATCTAGAACTCTAGTTATGACAGTTTGAAGTGAACCCTTGTTTTAGTTAGTTTCCAAATTTGTTGTTTTGGAGAGGTGATCTATGTTTTTATTCATTATGCTTCATAAACTTGTTCTAATGCTTATGTATCATGTATTGACTCATGTTTATCATATTTAAACTTATATGATTCCCTATTCTTATGTTTTGTGACGGTTTTTGGTATGTTCCCACTTTGAGTCGGTTTTTACAAATGATAAGGTTTGAGCACTATTTTGTCTTGTGCTTTGTACTCTCATTCCCTTGGCTACCTTCCCGTTCGTAAGGCTGGAATGTCGGAACGGAGAGGTATCCTACTGCTTAAATGCATGTGTTAGTGGGCATACGACGACGTTGTTGGGAGTTGAACGCTATGCGTTGTTCGACCCGGCCGTCAAATGGTGTGTACTTGCGAGGTGGTGTTATTTGCATGTAGCGTACCGCATGTTATGAGGCTTGAGCTCGTTTTCAGCCTCTTTCGTGAATTGATCTACCGAGAATGTGGGTACTCGGCGTTTTCTTTGTAAGACCGAGTCTTGGGTGCGAAACGTGATCGCATATCGAATCGGAAAATGTGATTCCGAGAATCTGGCCAGGTTTAGATTAGGCAGGCTATCGTTCCCTACCAGGAGGAAATTAGTCTAATAGGCGAAATGTAAGCATCGCGTATGAGTTCAGGGGAAATGTGATCCGTGGATGCCTGTGTACTCATACCTTGCCATGTACACGATGCTAGGCGTTTTCATTTACCGTTGAGAGAGTTGTCGTCTTGTGTCGTCGTCTTTGAATGCGTGATTTCATGATATTGTTCATGGTCATTGCATGATTGGACACCGTCAATGTCTTGGTTCGTGAATGGATGATAATATGTTGGATTTATTGTGATCATCGCATGACTTGAATTGGTTTGTCTGTCGAGTCTCAATCTTATCAATCTTATACCGCTAACGGTGAGATGCAAGCCCTAGTGAGCGTATTCGATTGCCTAAGAGTGTCTTCCCCGAGTCTTTGAATAACATGATGGCTTCGGATTTGATTTCCATGTGATCTTATAATTATATCTTGTATTGCCTATCTTTTCTTAACGTAACTCACATGTATATTTATATATGCATGCTCTACTTTTGTATTTCCTTATATGTACGGTAAAGGTGATATGGCTGGGAGAACCCGGAGTTACTCCCCACTGACTGTGGCGTTCATGTTTTTCATGAATGAACAGGTTGCTTGCATTGGATGACTTTTTGGATTTGACTATTTTGGGTTCGGGTGTGAGCTAGCGGGCGTTGTCCCTGGACGTTTCACCTCTAGACGATTTAGTATATTTGCTAAACCAATGGTTCGTTGTTAATATTTTGAGAGACTCCGTCTCTTTGTTACTTTCCGCACTTAGTTGTAATATTTTGACACTCCTCGTTTTATTTAACTTGCATGTATAAAAGTTTTTAAAAACTACCTATTTCCGCAATATAATTCACATGCTTGTTTGTTTATTATTTTCGCATTCGCGAGGGTTGTCACAAAATGCCAAGAAATGCTTAATCTTAGGGGTTGTTTGGTTACCCACTAAATAACATAGGAACTTAAATTCATGTGAATTGTAAAATGGGCATGTTGTTTGGTTGCCCCAATTCACATGAATTGGAAGTTCCCATGAATTCAAATTCCTCCATAATGGAGGAAGTGGCTTACCTAGGTCCCCCTAGGTAAGTTGGAATGCCTACATGAATTACACTTCCTCCATGGCAACCAAACACTATTTACTACGGAGTAATTCACATGAATTCTAAAATCATGTATTTTATGACTTCCTAGGTAATACAAATTCCCACCTACAACCAAACAACCCCTTAATGTCACTTTCTTTCAATTTCATCCATGAACAGATTATGAAATTAGAATCTAGTCCTTTGCATAATTCGTTGACAATTCTTGACCTCTTAAATCACATTTTATATGTTCAAATAAAACTTCTCTTATTTGTTACGAAGTCATTATCACCTTTTAGTCAATCAATATTCATTAGACTATTACAAACTAACTATGATTTGATATAATTGTCTTTTTCCTCTTTATTAAATGCTTGCTAAAGCAAGAGCAATAAGGATAATATATAGCATGCCAAACTTTATAGATTATTACTCCGTAATATACAAGAGATTGAACTAACTACTCATCTTAGCTCCTAAGCTTGTTTATGTGCCTAATAATTAACTTGGCTTTACCACTTACTACTTCCATATTGCCTTTTCATCTACGGCTCATATACCTTACAAAAATACTAGTAAGTCTCTGTATATCTGTCTTCAATGAAGACGGATCGGAATACTTCCATAAGGAGGTAAGTGGAAGGATAAGTGTGGAACTAAATGGATCTCCACTTGCTCTTCCACTTGTCTTCTTGTGAGAAGAAATCTGACCCGTCTTTATTAAAGACGGATATACGCCGTCTTTAATGAGAATTTATGTAAAAAAGCAAGGGGGTGAAAAGCACATCATCTATCCAATAAGTGACGAAACAAATATTTGAAATCATGAAAGACAGGAAACTAAATAAAATCGGTTTTTTAGCCTGTGATCTAAGGGTACAAACATAAGCTAATTAGAGAAACATGGTTGAGAAATATTTCATTAAAATTTGAAATACAAACAGCTTATTTACCATAACTAGAGAAATACTCATCAACAATGTTTCTCTATAATTAGCCAATTAACATGTGTCATTAGAGCACGTGTTAGAAAAATCGATAAAAAGAATTAGGTAGTGAACAAAAGTAAATTAGAAAACGAAAAAAAAAAAGCAAATTCTTTTATTAGTCAAGACCGACTATCCATAATAGCTCTCTCGCTTGCTCCTTTATGTACTTCACTCGGCCGCTATATCTAACACGATATTCACATAATGAATATCTAAAGGAATTTGAGATGAGATACGAATTAGAACCCATAATTTAAATTAAAATATAGACATAAAATCTATATATAATAATAAAAAGACAAACTAACCACCTATCTAAATGCCATATCAACATTTTCACCTATTACACAACCCACCTCCACATCAACAAGTCATTTATTATTTGTTATTTTTTATTTTTTTTAAAAAGTAAAAGTTTAAGCATTTTGTAGCATTAAGCATTAAATTTTTTTCTTTTAACTTTAAAATAAAATAACTACTTAAACAACAATTAAACATCAAAGTAAATTCTACATTTTAATTTTAGAATTTTATTGCTAAAATAAATTATTTCAATAAAACAAATCAAGTTACATCACTATAGTTTTTACTTCGTTTGTAATTGTTATCCTCTCTTACTAGCGTGATACCTGTGAAATTTTTGCGGGCATACAAATTAAGCATATAAATAAGCCTTTACTATTATATCGTTACAACATCATATTAATTTAATTGTGCAAAATTGTGTTTTATAATTGTACCTGTTAATTTCAATGAAATGGTTATTATGTATAAAAAGATGAGCAAAAAAATGAAATATTTTTATTTTATTCATATAACGTACTTCAAATATTATTATAACGTAGTAAATTAAAATATCTATTATCCTTACAAAAAAAAATATTGCAATGAAAAAAATAACAAATTAATTCAAAACAAAAATCATGGCCTATGATGGTATTTATGTGAAATTTAAACGGTTAATGATTAAAAAATATAATAAACAAATTAAAAGTAAAAAATATTGGTCAATGATGAAAATGAGCAATGGACCTAACAACAATTCAATTAATCGAGTTAATTTTATATCACAATTCTCAATGTCCAGTTAAGTAATTCCATATTGTCTTCATCAGGTATTACGTCTATTTACCCATATAATATAACATCATAATATATATTAATAAAAAAAAAATGTTGTTATAGTTCTCACCAAACTACATGAATTATAAATCAGGTGAAATATCTTTGTGTGTCCATGTTAACAAAACAAGACTACAAAAATATCAACATGTTTCATACTAGCGAGGTTACAGTTATGCATAAACTTCGACAATTAATCTCAAACGCACCCGTGATTTTTACGGGCACACAAACTAGTTGGATATTAATAATCTATATGCTTAGTTGGCTATTTGACCATTTGCACTTATTAAGTATGGTGGTTAGTCTTTTGGGTTTAATCAAAGTAGCACCTTAATGATTTTTCTTCTTGTTAAATATTGTTGTCATTGTCGATATACCAGCTTTAATAAGCTGATACTTTGAAATGTCATAACTCATAATAAGTAGGAGAAATTTATGTTAAAGTCAAATTATTCTTTCAAGTCTCATAAGTTGACCGCTATTCATGTACATTTGAATAACCAGGTTTTTGAATGTTCAACGTCTTATTTTTTATGAGGGATATTGCATGCATGATAGATTGATTGATATGTCAAGTGACACGCGTTGACGATTCAGCGTCCTTATTAAAGTATATTATGTTTATGAATCAGTAACACCCTTAATCAAATGTATATCCTTACTAGTCGGTCATTTCTTCCCTCTTTCCTTATTGGGTAAGTCGGGTTTTCTTCCCTCTTTCCCTTTTTGGATGTGGGGTTGTGTGTTTTGTGTGGTCTAAATTCATTTGTATGTGGGGTAGTGTGTTTTGTGTGGTCCAGATCCATTTCCTTAATTTTTGTGTAAAAGAGAAAGGAGAAGAAATGAGTAATTAAGAGGGAGTACAAGCAACACAGATAATAACAATTTTTCTTCTCATCTATGGTAAATTATTGAATCTAATAGTTACGGAGTATATTTGATCGTAGAATAGTACATTAGTACCCAAGTGTATTTGTGTTTTTGTTTGACTTGAGTCATTTGACATATTCGATGAACTTTTTTGAGGACAAAGAATTCAGTCATGATAAGTCTATGGGCGTCTTTGTGATCAATAACAAAGCTTAACATGATATCAGAGTCTATGGTTAAAAAAACTCATACGAAAAACAAAATTAAATTGCAGCCAAGAAGGTCTAGTACTCAGTGTGACATAATAAGGACATCACATGTTTCTATTTCACCCTGAACGAGACTTTTTCTCATTCGTTTGAACACGGCCAATAACAAAACAATTTTAAATGTAATTCCCCTCATTTCATTTACTCTTTGTTAGGGAGACTTGACCCATCTTAAGCTTACGATGAGTTACTTCGTTACAAGTGAGACTTTGTGTAACAAGAATACCTCCGTATTACTAACTCGTAATCAGTAGGTCAAACATTTTCAGTGTTAACCTTAATTAAGTTAATATTACATCTCATACAAATACTTAATCATCAATTCACTTTTCCATAATGCTAGCACCTTTCCGTTGCGTACAAAATTCATCAATGTATATACATTATATTAAAAAATAAAAAGTACTTCGTATAAGACACCTAAGTAGATCATGTTATTTAGATAAGGGATGTTTTAAAGCAATTCCACTACCCACCAATTGTTTAAATTTACATCTTTTGGGGCTTTTCCTAACCCTAAAAATGGCTGTTTTAGTGGATAAAGCTCCAAGTAAAATATGTGGTATTTCTTTTTTGTCCATTTTCTCTCACAATGAATATTATACTATATATTTCAAGCACAATTATTAATCTTTTCATTCTCAAATAAATCTACAACCGTTTGATCACGCTAAAAGTTAATCCGAACCCTTCAAAAGTAATGGACTCCATTTCTTTGATCCTTGCTCTTTTAATGTGCTCCATAATACTCCCTCCCATCCACACCAAAGGTAACATTGGACTTTTCACACTTGTCGAGGCGCGTTTTGCAACGTGAATATCTTTATTTACACATTATTAAAAATTATAATAATTTGATATTCTTATAGCATTCATTATGATGAATCAAACAAGATCTCGCATGACTATATTTTCTCTTATATATTAGGAATAATACTATAGATTCTCCACACTCATGAATAGTGCAAAAAGTCCAATGTTACCTTTGGTCTGGATGGGAGTATAAAGACTACACGAGTCTATGACCCTTTGATAGTTCCTTTAATTCAATCAAAGAGCACACTTTATGAACGTAGCTTGTGCTTAACGTTATTATCTCTTTCTAAACTTTTTTTGTCTCCAAACTTTCCTTATGGACAACAATTTTGAAAGAAAATAACAGGCCGCCTTAAAAATTCGATTTAAAATCATGCAACATTTCAGAGATCTCAGGTTCGAGACATTAGAATGTTCTAGCGTTAAAACTTGCGAACAACATCTATACCGCCTTGGTGATTTTTCCTTAGTGCCTTAAATCGTAAATCAATCGGGTAGTGCCAACAAAGTCCTAAAGAGGGTCTTTCTTTCACTAGTACCATAAATTCAGGTGCAGACCCTCATATATGCTGGTAATCGTAATGGTTTAGTAACTTCTTCCCCAGTAAGTCCACTTCTTCGCGGGTTTTCCCGAAGCAAAGCAAACGGTCCCTGAAAATAAATCGGACAAAGGAGTTCATGATCAATTATTCATGCAACCAAATTTTCACACAAAAGTTGTATAAGAGGGTCTTACATATCTACTTGACCATATAAATGAGAGAAATAAGGATTTAAGTTGATCTTACGTCAGAAACCGTCTCATATAATATAAGAGTATAAGACTCTCTGAATGTATAGATGGCAGAGACTCCGATTTCAAATAAAAGATGTTGTAAGACCTCCATGGCTCCATCCCATCATAATTGTTCCAATTGGCTTTGGTTGTTATCCTTGGTCAACTTTGTTTTAACAAAAACCTATCGATTTGTTGCGATTTTTGCTAATTGTGAAAATACATTGCTCAACGTTTTACTTGGTTCGATCATAAACGTCATAAAGCAATAATACTGGTCAAAGCATTTCCGTGTAGTTTTTGGTTCATAAGAATGTATACCTTCTTCCATATCTGGCTGGTCAAACGGGGTACATAGAGTCTTCGCTGCTCCCATTTCACCCTTAGTTCGTGTTTTTACATCTTTCTCAACTTCCTGAATATACAAATAATATCGATAATTAGCATTCAGGTGTAGTTAACATCATCGAGCCATGACTTCGGTCCCGAAAGTGGACAACATAAATGCTACTACCGCAAGAACAAAAGATTAAAGCATAAAAATAGCCGTACGAGTTTCGAGTGAAATTTTTTAGAATGTGACGTGCTACCGAAAAGTAAGGTACCTCTTCATCACACCAGGGCGCTAAGATCAATTTCTTGTTAGCCAAGGCAACGACAAATTCCTTCCAGGTCGTAATTACTTGGATGCATGCATCTCTCTTTTGTTTAGCCACTTCAAACAAATTTTGTTGAATTTGATCCAGCACTTCTTTCACCTGATCCACCAAATCAGCCATGGGTATATCCACCTTGGCAGAGTTGTCACGTCGGACAACACGTACCTGTAGAACGGTTATTCTAGTAAGGAACAAAATCGTTTAGATAGAGAATATGTATTTCATTCCTAGTTTCCAGTAAGCAAGCAATCCAAGTAGCAATCTGATACCACCATGCCACAAACGCACAAAAGCACAAGCCAAGCCCATACTCCTCTTCAAAGTGACACGGACTCTTCTATGAGTGACAGTGACAGTCTCATGATTAAAATCATAATATTATCATGAGACGAACCAATACAAGAATTGAAATAGGGTAGGTTATCTTTGAGTTAAAGGGTTGATAAGTACTCCGTATACAAGCGGTGTTAAAAGATAATGGGTTGGTCTCACATTATCTTCGCATGACGGTCTTCCGAGAAATTTTGTTTAAGGCAAATTTCACCTAGAGAGCGATTCTCAAAAGGCAAATGGTAAAGCAGATATAATTGACATATGTATCAAGTACCACAGACAATTGGGAGAGTTGGCAACAAAAGAGAGCAAACCAATATACGCCATATATGTAATAATATTTCTGGGATTACAATTATCGGCCACAGAAAAAAGAAAAGTACCTGACTCTTGGCCAGATCCTTTGGGCCAATTTCAATTCTCAAAGGCACACCTTTCATCTCCCAATGGGAGTACTTCCAACCTGGAGAATAATTGTCGCGAAGATCTGACTCGACTCGGAAACCAGCATCAATCAAGGTGTTGACTGTAGAAGTACAAGCATCGAAGATTCCTTGTGTGTCTGCATCTTTAAAAGGAACAGGCACCACTATGATTTGCAACTCTGCCACTTTTGGGGGTAAGACCAATCCCTTGTCATCACCATGTGTCATCACCATCACCCCTATCTGCATATTAATATGTGAATGATAGGTTTCTATCAAAGAATTTCGTTGAGACTAATAATACAAATCATGTACGTATTTTAAATAAAGTACTGGCATGACAGATGCATAAGCTAGAAACGTCGAATACATGGATTTCCAACAAATTAGAATGGAAGTAGCATTAAGTTTTCGGATGAGAGCTGTAAAGCACAATGGATTACCGTTCGGGTACTATATGCCCACGAGTTTTGCCAAACCATCGCCTTTTCTCCCTTTTCGTTTTCAAAAGTTATATCAAACATCTTTGCGAAATTTTGACCCAAACAATGAGAAGTCGCACCTTGTACGCCACGTCCAGTATGTGGAATAAAAGCCTGAAATACAAATAAAAATTACGAGACGTAAATCATCAGGCAGCTGAAGTATATTACACCAAAAGAAAACTCCCAAAAATGAAGCTTCGATGCTGGCATAGAACATGTACCTCAACACTAGTAGTATAGTAACCACCAGCAAACTTCTCCAATTCACTTTTCTTTCCCTTGACAACAGGAACAGCCAAATAATCTTCATATACCTGCCTGTAGAGTTCCAATATTTGAAGAACCTGATGGAAATTTTTAACAAACCATAAGAATTCAGGAGAGAACCATATTGCCAATCGTAAACCAATAATATTTCCTGGTTAAGAGGGAATCCATGGATAGCAAGGGAGAAAAAAATTAAAGACAATTTGACAGCATACATAATTTGCTTTCCCTCACTCTCGTGACCTGGTCGTATCTTTTTCCTACACAACAACCAAATTCTCTGAGGGAATGTCCTCACCGATTAAAGCCAAATGGTGAAGCAAAAAATACATATAGCAAGCAGCGGTTTACAAATTGGGACAATTTAATAAATTGTCATGGATCATGATGTGCGACACTGTTTTCATGTAGCCAAACTTCTCGGGTATAGGGCTCACTACCTCCAACACCTACAGTGAGTACAGTCCTACACAACCTTGTTTTAAGCGAGCGGCAGGATAACAACTACTATGGACTCACTGAATGTAACGTTGTCATACCTCAGCATCTGCCTCTGCCTGTGTTGCAAAAGCTGTGTGACCCTCTTGCCAAAGAAATTCACGACTCCTATAAACACAACACAAAATAAGCTTCAGTTACACGACGATTTATCACTCACTATGTGATTGGTCATTCAGTCACACTAATCATACAAAAAACACTTCCATGTATTAATCTTGATTACATGAACATGCACAATAACAAATTAAATGGGTAATATGCTCAAGCTAGTTGTGATAGGAACAAGCATAATGAACTAGCAAGATTCTTAGCCAAGTATAAGAGTCAAACATTTTACAAAAGTGGCTTTTGTTTAACAATCTAAGGAAACCGCGAAGAGATGAAAGCCTGTTAACCTTACAGCATTCATAGGTGTAACAAGGTCCTGTCATTTCTTGTGCAATACCAAATCGAGGAAATTTAAAATAACCCATGCCTTGGTAATTTTGGCAAACCTTGGCCCACCCTTCCTTTATCTATTACACTTCATAGCTTTGCAAACTTGCGACCACTCTATCAGAAATCATCCCTTTGTAAAGGCATACTACTCTATGTAAAATTAATTTTATGTAATTTACTAATTTTGGTGATTATCTCAATTCTCAAGCAATAGCATCATCGCAGACATAAAGAGAAATACAGTAAAAATATGATTCCTGGTTTGTAATCTACAAGTTTCACAGCTACCTGATAAATGGAGTAGGATTGCTGAACTCCCAGCGGACAACATTACACCATTGGTTAAGTCTCAAGGGCAGATCACGGTGTCCCCTAATCCACTTGGAGAAGTATGGGTACATGACTGTCTCGCTAGTGGGACGTATGGCAATTGGAACTTCTAGATCAGACTTTCCACTCTTTGTAACCCATGCAACCTGATGCACAAGATTGAAATAAACATTTATGTGTCCATAAATCACAGGCTGGTGACATTGCATAAAGTCATTAGTTGCCTCAATCCAACCTCTCCAGTGACAGCTATGGTCTTATTATCAGATAACATTTATTCTTTTAGTCTTCGTTATCAACTACGAGTACATAAATAACCAATACATCTTCCGTCAAAGTCAAATGAGAACAATCAACTTGGACTGGACGTAGTAGTATAAACATACATAGGCAGTAAGACATAAGCAAAGAGTCTGATACACAGCCTTCGTGCATGATTTAAGGCTGAAACTTAGGTTCAGAATTTAAAAGAGAATCAGTTACGCAACCTCTAACGAGCTCCAAATAAAGAAACAGGTCTCAAATTTACTAAGTTCAAAAGAAATGACTTCTAGAATGCAAGACATGGTGGAAAAATGTGTGCAGTATTTTACAGATGACTTGATTGGCTAATCCAGAAAGAAACAATTCGTTGATGTAGAGCTGTTCATTAGGGAGTATTTTTTATTTCACAAAGTAGGGTTACATAATACTTACCTCCGGAGCAAACCCTTCGATGTGGTCTTTTTCTTTCTCTAATACTCCAGGGGACACAAATAGTGGAAAATAGCAATTCTTTATCTTCATTTTCTTGATTTTGTCATCAAAAAAATCCTGCAAGTCAAAGCAAAGTAGTATATAAATTAATTAAGCACTGCCATTGGCACTTCACACACTAAGAGCGCAAAATCTAATTTTATGAATAGACAGCAAAGAAAGGGAGACGAAATCTACATTAACACTTTGATCAATGATAACTCAGCTGACTATAAGTCACATTCTATCAATTTTAGCTATATGCCTTCCTATTTGACCCTTGCCAAAACAAAAAGTGAAGAAATGCGCAATAAAGCGGCTAAAATGAAGAAAAAAGAAGCAGTGGCCTACTGGACAATAGTCTACTAGACAGTCATACTATCATACCCATTTCTGCAATTATTGCAGTATATTTTAGGTCAGGGAAGAAACTTTTACGCTATTAAACTAAACTAGGACATAATCTGAAGTCACATACAACACCTTACAAATCGGAAAAAACACGAGCAAGCCTCCATGTCCTCTATAATTCTATATAAACATAGGGAATAAAAGATTATGCATAATTATTTAAAATAACATCAGACTAATCTACCTTTGCAGTTTGCGAATGCAACCTACATAAACAAACAATTGCTACAACTTAGTAATTCATGCAATTAAGATTGAAATAACAATCAACTTACTTTCAAAATGTCCCAAATAACCATTGTGGTTGGCCTCAAAATGTAGCATCCAGAAATGTCATAATACTCGATCATCTCACCACTCACAACAACCTACATTCCAATCAATAACCGAAACAATTTAAAACCTAAATTACATTATTAAACAAAAAGAACCAACATAAATAAACCCCATACTATCAGTGGCAGAACCAGGACTTGTAATTAGTCGACAAAAATGAGGTAATGCAATAATGTCAACTCGAAAGATATCGAAAAATTTCACTAAAATTTTGCTAGTCCCCTAGTTCCGCCACTGCTATACCAGATTTAAAGTACCTCAGAGTACCACTCTCCAAAGTTGTCATCTTTCTTGAAAGATAAGCCTAACCCAGTTTCCTTTTTCACCTCCTTCTTCTTCCCACCTAGTAATTACACAAAAAATATTGAATCTTTACAATTTGTAATCCATAATAATCGGAAATTCTAATAATTAACTGAATAAAGCTTGAATCTTTGTCAATGGGCAATCCACAGTACCAAGAAAATTCAATAATTACGTGATCATAGGTTGAATTTTTTCAATGGGCAAATCAAAAACACATATACTTGTATAAAGGCGATCTTACAAAAGTTTATTGTAAAATGGGTTTTCATAATAACTACTTTTACCCACTAATAGGGTTGTATACTTGTATTTGAATCCGTTTTAAAACCGTCTTATACAAGACTAACTGAATCCACAATACCAACAAAATCTTAAATCTAGTAATTACAAGAATAAAGATTGAATGTTTTAATGTGTAATCCACACTACCAACAAAATAAACTGCTATAAACTTAATAATATGAGTAATTAAAAAGTTTATAAGTAACATTAACTCACCAGACTTTGAAGTTGATTTGCCCTTGCCTTCACTGGTGCTTGCCATTACAATGACCGATGACAATCAGAAAGATATTCCAAGGTTTTTAATGGAGTTTGGGGGTTTGCAGAGAGGTGCACAAGGGTTACTAGGGTCA
>JAIUZE010006530.1:0-24793 GCA_022085475.1 Heliosperma pusillum | reverse complement strand
GAGTTTCATTAAAAAATCCTTTATTTAGTTTGACTAAATTTTAATACTTTGTTTATCCGAATTGGTTGAAAGAAAGGTTGAACCCAATTCAAGTGAACAGGACGAACTTAGTATTTTGTCCCTAGTCACTCAATGAGGTGACGTCTCGATATGACTAGATTGTAAGTCGATCGATGGTTGGTTCAGCACCATGGGGTCATGGAGATGACTGGTCGTTTACATAGACAGACTGTATGACACTCTGTCGGACAGTGACATTGTAGAGACCCTTAAATCAATTATTGATGCCTGGTCGTGGCAGGGGGTCTTTATCTTATTCATATACGGATTCTTTGACTGGGACGTCTATCTGAGCGGTGCAGTTTCCGTATTGGTTTGGTGATGTTCTAGGTCTGCCGTAGTGTTCCCAGGAGGCCGATGGATTCTTCTGGATCATGGTGATCTGCATTATACAGTGTAGATGGATCAACGGGAATTGTCCACCCACGTTGGGTAAAAAAAACATCTTTAGGCCACTCGAGGAGAAGTTACTGTAAATGCGTGGCCACGCTCGGAAAGAGATCTATGGTAGATTTTCGGTCAGACAGTTACTCTCCCTATCGAGAAAACCACTCTAGATATTGTCAATCGCAAGTGCGACCTGGAAGACACCTTGCGTTGAGTGGGAGATGTGATAAAGAGACAAGAGAATCGGTGACGCACACTTGTGTCAGACAAGTGGGAGATGGTTGGAGTAGGTGTCCTCCACAATAGTGCGCCACATAATAAATCTTATTAAGGAATATAATTGGGATATTTATTGACTATATATATGATTAGTCAGTTAATTAACGTAAATCAATAACGGTTGGCTGACTAGAGTTTGACGTTATTGTCGTTTGACGGCGGTGATCAACTGATCCCGTTCGGTCACACCTAAAGGATAAAATCCAAATAGTAACTAATTATTTGTATACGATACAGTTAATTAGTACATTACATATATTCGATATGTACGAGAGTTAATTGTTAGAAATTGAGTTAAGAACTCAAATTCGATTAAACTTATTTTTCAATTATGCGATAATTGACTAATAAATTTATATCTTATTTTAATACGAGTAAATAAGATTTAACTTAGTAATTAATCGTTAAATTACTAAATTAGTTGAGGTTTTGAGATAGAGGTAATTAGTTAATTATATTTACAAGGTGTTGTAAAATAAATTAACCATGCATTGTGGGACCCATTATATATTGATATAATGGTAAAATATTACTTAAATTGTTAAGTACATATTATTTATTTAATTGAGTCATATAATTGTTATATGATCAAATTAACACTTAATTATACAAGATAATTAACAATATGATCAATAAGTATTTGTGAGACAAATATCAAAAATCAAAATGGATCCAACTAGGCCAAAATGGCCGGTTATGTTGTAGTTACAAAGGTGATGATTTTTGTTCTTGTTTATACTCTTTAGTTACTAATTGAAAGTGACATAACAAGTTGAAATAATCATCACTTATACTACAACACTCCACTCTAATGCATGTGATCAAATTGAACAAAATAATAGTCCAAATGTGGACTACATGATCCGCCCAAATGGCCTTTAAAATGAGCAGTTGTGTTCATTTTTATACTTACTTCATTTTGTGCAATTTGTTTACTTCTCTCTAAAACTCTTCTTCTCACTAAAAACTCTCAAATACTAATATTTACTAAGTATTACTAGTGTAGTAATATAGTCATAATATTAGTAGTATTATATCTATCTTATTATATAGTTAATAATAAGGGTAAATTATTTGGGTTAATCTTGGTGCAACTTAGAGGAGATCTTCTACTTTGGAGATTACTTGTGTTCATCCATATTTGTAGCTCAAGAACAACAAGAAGGAGTTCTTGTTGTGCCCTTATATTTTCCATATCAATGTGAGGAAATTTCTTCCTTTATATAAATATCTTTATATTTGCATGCATGTTACATAGATCATTAAATACTAAATTAACAAGTAATTTAGCAACTAATTAGAAGAGTCTAATTAAGTTCTATGGACTTTCAATACATCCATGAATCTTCATGGATTTTACCTATCTCCATCAACATTTGAAAAAGAAACATGTGATTCTTTATATTTTAAAGATGATTCTACTCCCAGTATTTATGTAGAGACACAGTTCTAATTAAAGAATCATTCCAAGTGAAAAACTCTTTGTACTAGAATGAAGAGTATATATGATATTATATCTTAGAATACGCCGTATAGTACATGTCAGAACTACGAGACTAAATTTCAGGAAACTATTTATTAAAATTTTAAAAGTCTCAAATATCAATAAATACTATAGAAACCCATTCCAATCACATATCTTATATGTAATGTATTTTTTATTGCCCTAGATGAAATTTTTTTATGAATTGTGTACCAAGATACTTTAGAGCGCATACTCCAAAAATAACAGGATCTGCATGACTCATCATAGACAAAACCATATCAAAATTAATTTCTTATTCTCTTATAAGACATAACATTCCACAATTATTAAGAAAACGACCATCATCAATTAAAAATAGTATGATATTTCCCATTTGGGATGAACCCGCATATGGTTATATCTCTGAGACATTCCCAAAAGATCTCAAACTAACTTAGTTGGTGATGTCCTTTAAAGAAAACAATTTTTCTCTAATATTCTTATAGTGAAACTTACACTTTCTACTTAAGACTAGTAGTGAAACAATTTCATTACTATTATGATGATCATGACACTTTGTTCAAGCTTCCATATTTCGAACAAATCGAACGATATTGATCGACTTCCTAAGTTGATCTCTTACCTAAATCTAAGTCTATTTCAAACATTTTAAAAGAATCCAACTTTATGTTCATCATATGAACACATGCATAATTACTGAAAATAGTAATTATAATGAAGTATTATAATCTCATTCCTAAGCAACATGACTTATTCAACCCACGCATATCTGAATATGTGTGATCAAACTAGTTGGTCGCCCTCTTACTACAGCTAGATAAAGGACCTTAAAGCCCTTTTACCATCTAAACAAAATCCACTTGCCTTAATTAATCGAAATCAACAAGACCCAGAAGTCCATCTTTATGGTACATCTATATGTGTTTCTTGTTTCATGCCTAAAAAGACAATGTTGTAAGCGCGTGAAACTTGAGTCATAAGACTTGAATCCTTTGTATTTCATGTCATAGATTAGAAAAACATTTGTTCTATATAAAGCATTAATTCAATTTATGTCAAAACATGAAAAGAGTTACCATTCTGCTAATGACATTTGTATGAATAAATTTTATTTAAATCTAGTTTTGAATTTCTTACCATTGTAGTGCAACAACATTTGTTCATCATACATGTAGATTTATTACATTCCTTACCATTGTCTTACTATCACAGGTCATTACATTCATAATGTAAATACCATATTTGGTATCTTATACCTTATGGTAGAATGTTCTTAGTAACTTTAACATCTATAACATGCAACTCCAGTTAGAAGTCATACTTCAATAAGTTTCGCAGATCTTCAAAACATTTATATGACCTACCTTTCCAATGCTATTTGTCATTACAATAATAACGTTAATTATCAAAATATTTTTGTATCTATAGACATTGATCTTCAGGTAGGACTTGAGAACGATTGTCCTTTCCTTTCCCTATATCAGTGTATAAACTTATCTTAAAGTCTCTTTGCAAATGAACTAAAAGAACATTAGTTTTTGAATCTTATTAATAGAAGACTCGATTGTCTTCATCATCTTAGGTCACTAAGTCAGAAATTCGCTTAAGTTTCAAGCCTAATTCATAATGAACTTACTATAACTTAAGATATAACTGAAACAATTTCTGTCATCAACCTTTGATAGTAAGGATATCCAATTACTTGAAATTGTCAATATAGTTTTGTCATAATAATGACGAATGAAGTAACTGGATAATGAGCGGTTTGCCGCGCACCGCTCAAGTAAAAAAAAATATTATAAAACCCAACAAATGCTATAGCGGTAGTCGGGGTCGATCTCGAGGATGGTGGGGTTAGAAGGTTAGAAGTCTAGGTTTTCGTTCTGATTTAGTCAAATACAAAGTTTGGTTTTTTATGTAACTAAATTGATAAGAAATAATTATGAAATGAACAAACTAATACTATAATGCAAATAAGGGGAAAGTCAAGGTCTCGGGGTCACAAATGTGAAGGAAATGAGTCGGGCCTCAACTCAAGGAGAGGACGAGGACGGTCTACATGCAGTCCCGAAGTCATGCTTATGCTTTCGCGTAAAGACAAAACCCAAAATCGACTCATCCAAGCTTTCGTTATAAGGACAGCTCACAAAACAAGTGAAAGACTCAATCTTTTAATCAAGGCATTTCAACAAACATGTGGTATGCATGATAATGAACACAAACTACCCATATTAATCTCATGGTCTCAACACCATACTCAAACCACATTTAATCACAAAAGCTTCCCTTTGACCCCAAAAATAAACTACTCAAACATAACTAAGACAGACATAATGATTAATACAATAATAATAATAAAGCTCAACATCACTAATTACAAGATATACTCAAACTATATAAAGAAAATAAAAATAAATGATAACACAAAAGGAAAGATTGAATCTTTACCGATTAACAAAGTTGAGACGAAAAATATACGAACTTGAATAAAAACCCAATTTTTCGATTTAATCTTCATACAAAACCCGAGTGAAGTAAACTATTACAATATATGGGGAAGGATTAAAAGAAGAAATTAATTTAAACTAATTTAATCTACTCTAAACCCCCCTCATAATATAGTGAGACGGGTTTCATTTTTGTGAGAAGGTCTACTAAAATTCTAGTCTAATAATTCTAATAATATCTCTCTACAAAAAATCATCTAATAGCAATTGTGGGTCTTACTAATAATATAAATAGGGTCGAGTATTAATGGGTAATGGGTCTTATATATATATCACTAAGTCTTGCTTGTGACGGGACGACCCGTTGCAAGCTTGCGACGAGTCAAATCCCCCTCACAAAGAGCAAGCGGTAAGGCAAGTGGGGGGCTCCATTTACCACCCACTTGCCTTACCACTTGCTCTTTGTAAGAGGAATTTGACCCGTCGCAAGCTTGCGACGGGTCGTCCCGTCACAAATGAGAATTTGTGTATATATATATATATATATAGATATGGATTTTTTGTCAGACACTACCTTTTATTTAGGGTCATTTGTGAACAATTACCTTTCATTTTATTTTTGGCTTTCAACTATCTTTTATTTCTTCATTTTGTAAGAAACTACCAAAAATCCACTTCCGGCGAGAAAAGTCAACTTTTCGGCGTTGACTTGCTCTTTTCTCCGTTTTTCAGACATCTAACCCATATTTTCCCTTTTCTTCCTTTAGTCGGGTAAGAGTTAGATTGTATTGATGTAATCGTTTTTCCATGTAATCAATCTCATTAACCAATATAAATTTTATTTGTTAAATCTTATATATATATACATGTATTAGATTGACTTGCTCTTTTCTGCCGTTAGTCTACATTTCTTACATCCACCATCTTCATCATGAAGAGTTAAAGAGGGTGGTAATTTAATATGATTGAGATGAACATTAAGTTAATCAAGAGTAGTCTATAAGATTGTTAGAATGTAAGGGCCGAAGTAAAGGTGGCGGTAAAGGTGACGGCGGAGATAAAGAGGGAGATTGAGATGCTTGATGTGTTGATATTGCTTGAAAGAGATTTTTGATAAGGTGTTGACGTGGAAATAGAGTTTTTTCAGATGTTATTGGGTGAAGATAAAATGTGTGGAAATGGGAGAAAATACCAAGTTAACGCCGGAAAGTTGACTTTTTTAGCCGTAAGTGAATTTTTGGTAGTTTGTTACAAAATGAAGAAATGAAAGGTAGTTGAAAGACAAAAATAAAATGAAAGGTAGTTGTTCACAAATGACCCTAAATAAAAGGTAATTTCTGACAAAAAAAAACCCTATATATATAAAAAAATGGATATTCTTGGTTTTATCCCCCTGCTCATCCGTCTGCTTCCCCTATGTGTTCTTATTTTCCTTTTTCTTTTTCTTTTTATTTCGTTTCTTTTATAATCAAAACAACCAGGTGTGGCGGTTGAAATCCATGTGGAGGATCCAGGGCCGGCCGACGGTGGCCTGGCTGCTGTCCGGCGCAGAGGCAAGGGGTTTGAAATAGCAATACATCAAACAAGACCACCAGCCGGTGGCCAGAAGGCTGGTTGACCGACTGTCGTCCTGGTTTCGAATTTCACGCGCAAGAAGATGACTCAAGGGAGACCCCCAGCCGATGGCCGGGGGCCGGTCGACTGGCTGGTGTCCTTTGTCGACTTTTTTCGCGCGGAAGAGGAGGGATGAGATGGGGATTGGAGCAGGAATTGGGTCGTTGATACTTGATGCTGGTGGTCAAGGGGGTACGATGGTGGCTGAGTTGTGGTGGTTCACGCGGTGAGCAGCAGGTGCCGTCGAAAGAAGGTTGGCTGGCTGGTTATGGTGGCTGCCATGGTGGAGTGAAGGAGATGGAGGGACATGGGTCAAGTTTCACATTGTCTTTGCTTTAATGAACTTGAATCGACTCGTCTCAAATTCCGTCTTGCTTTCTTTCCGAACCTGATTCCTACAAAATTAAAATATAACAAAGTAATACCAAATACTCGAAATATAATAATTATTTGCTATAAAAGTAATCAAACTAATTATTTCTAATTAATTACTAAAATATGAGCTTTTAACAATTAAAGTACGCAAAATCAAGTCAAATAAGTGGCATAAATGAGCGGTAAAACACTACTAAAATACTACTTATCAAATATCCCCACACTTAAACCTTACTCGTCCTCGAGTAAGCTCATTAAATTAAACTAAAGACCCGTTGTGACACCCCGCGATTTCACAATAAAGTAAACACATAGATTTGTAGCGAAAAACACGAGATTGTTTAAAACCTTTAAAAGCAAAACCGCGAATATCACTATATTATAAAACCAAAACTGTAACACCCGCTATTTTTCTAAATGATAATTTATATTTTAATTCTTTTACGAATTAATTTGTAAGCGACGGAAATTGTTATCATTTAAAATCCATTTCGTCTTATTAATTTTTGAAGCTCATTAATCTTATTTAATTAATTTTATTACGAGATTTATTTTTATCCTTTTACGGTTTTTATTTAGTTATTTATTGAATCCGTTCTCAGTCTTTTTAGTCTGATTTCATTTACGGACCGAGTTTTACTTATATTTGTCACTTTTATTTCCTCCAAAACGTAATTTTTTACGTTCCCGTAAAAGTCCAAGATGGACCTATTATTGGTGCGTTGGATGTTGCAACATTTTCATTCATGAAACATGAACGCTACAGTCAGTGGTGAGTAACTCGGGGTTCTTCAAGCCATATCACATCAAAACGCACATAAACAACTATAAAACCTATATCATCATGCATACATACATATCATGTGAATTAGAAGTATAACGATTCATAATAACATTACATAGGCGTATAAACCATCATTCATATCATTAACATGCGACATCGACTCGGGGAAGACTCCCCTTCACAACTATATGGATCACCGCTGGCTTGCATCTCACCATTAATGACCGTGTGCTTGATAAGATTAGGGACTCGACATATAAACCAAACACAAACATCCAACAGTTCCAAGTATACAATCCAATATTTAATCAAATATAAGCAAACACACTCTCACGGTAAATGACTCGCACTAGCATATGCACTATGCAAGACCAAACGACATTAGACTCAAATCCTCTCGGTAGGACTACGATAATAATACGGTTTTAATCTAAACCTGACCTGGCTCTTGGGACAAGACGTGTACCCGAATCAACATGTGGCTAGACTAAACGAGAAAGGTGCACACATCCAAGACTCGGTCAAACACTAAAGACAAGTACCCAAAATTCGGAAGTACGGCCAACGGCAGAGGCGGAAAGAGAATGAGCGTTCCTAAACTCGGCAGTATGACCAACGAGAAAGGTTGTCTCAAAATCAAAATATCATACTCCGGCAGTACGGCCAACAGAGATGAACGATCAAGTACGGTCAAGCGAGTACGCTACATGCAATGACACCACCTTGCAAGGATACAACATTTGACGGCCGGGTCGTCCAACGCATTGCGTTCGCCTCCTAACAACGTCGTAATATCCCATTTAACACATTAAGGTTGTACCCCTATCACTTTGACATCAAGCCTAATGAGTATAGAGGTGCAACCGGGAAATGAGAGTTCAAAACATCCAAGAGATAAGACTCGATCCATCCTTCAAGGCATAATCGACTCCCAAGGGGAACATAACTATAACTATAACTGTCACTAAACATGTGATAAAGGCATAATATAAATGTAAAAATGGTAAACATGAATTTATACGTGATACATAAGCATTAGACCAAGTTTAAGAAGTATAATGAATAAGAAACATAGATCCTAACCCAAAACAACATGTTTGGAATCCGTCTAAAACAATGGTCTATTTCAAACCCGTCATAACTAGAGTTCTAGACATGAAAATGGAAAACTTATAAGTGGAGATGATAGTTTAGCCTCTTATGGTTCCAATAGTAGGTCACACGCCCCAAACAGATAAGCAACGAATGACATATGACCATTTTACGAAAAGGGGTCGGATTGAACCCGCCCGGGTTCTACTCAAATCCACAAGGGTTCAAGCCAAAATTCACCCAAACTTTAAGTTTAAGCCAAACAATTTCATACCCATTTAAAAATTACCAACATAAACCATCATAAATCACCATTTAACATAACATATGAGCATCATAACATTCCATATGACATTAAAAGCATAATTAAGTTATCATTTAAGACATAAATACAACTTTAAGCAACAAGAAGGTAATTCATCATCAACACAACCAAGTTTCCATAAATTGGGACATACAAGATGCAATTCAACAATTTAATATATTGTAGTCATAGATCTATACTAGTATCTACACAAGAACTGGTCTTTTACATGGAAACTAGCCTAAAACACGTAAAAAAGCACATACAATATGATACCGAGTAACCCGTCAACATTACCTTGATTAGCAATTCAAATCCTCGACTCCCAAGCTAACCATCAACCCACACAAATTCCTTAACCCAAAATCTTCAAAATCGACTTTTTCCTGACAAATAAGGAGATAAGAACCCAAACCGAAATTTTTGGAAAATTGGTCTTAAAAGAAAGTTAAAATTTTCAATCTTTTATTATCTAGATAGAAGGAGGGCGGTGAGAGGATTCCGGAACACTAAACAGAAATAAATTCCGTCATGAAACGAAGAAATTACGCCCGTCTTAAGATTAGATCTAGAAAAATGGGTTTCATAAAAAGTTGGAGGAAAGGGATATTTTATGGTATGAAAAAGAAGAGGAGAATGAGCGGGGAAGATTGATGTAGAAATTATGAAGTTTCGTTGAGAGACGGAGAAATGACATCCGTCTTCAGTTTATGAAGTTATGGAGATTTAATGGGTTTTTTGGCGTTAATGGAAAGGTTGAAGGTGCTAGAATGTTGCTGAAAAATAAGGAAGAAGGTGAAGGAGGGATAAGTGGATTTATTTTGAGAAGGTGAATAATAGAAGACCCAAATTTCATATCAGGTCAACTCACTTGCATTTTCGCGTAGAATCCGATTATGGTCTCATAACGGATTGAAATGCGACGGTTTCTACCCAACTAAACTAAATTCAATTTAACATTAATACAAAGCTTAGTGAATAACCATTATTTTATAAAATTAATGACTTAGTGAATAACTATTATTATAAAATCGGGGGTGTTACTATCACCCCTCCTTTTAAAAAGTTTCGTCCTCGAAACTTGAAAGCAGAAAACAAAAGTTTGAAGGACGCAAGTGGTTTTTCAAAATCGAACTCGCAAACACCTTCAGAAGTAATGACGTTTCGAAAACGAGACCCTTCTCAAAAAGGGTTCAAAAGAGTTTTCATAAGTATGAATGAGACAACCCTCGCGAATGCGGAAAAATAAAACAAACAAGCATGTGAATTATATAGCGGAAATATGAAGTTTTAAAAACCTTTATACATGCAAGGAAAGAATACGAGGAGTGTCAAATATTACAAACTAAAGTAGAATTATACTACATCAAGAGACGAGTCTCTCCAAAAAGTTAACAAGTAAAAGTGTTTAGCAAACAAGCTAAATCGTCTAGAGGTGTTTTAATCCAGGGACAACGCCCGCTAGCTCACACCCGAACCCAAAATGTCAAGCAAAAAGCCACCATGCAAGCAACCTGTTCATTCATGAAAAACATGAACGCCACAATCAGTGGGGAGTAACTCCGGGTTCTCCCAGCCATATCACATTAAACGTACATAAAAAGGAAATACAAAAGTAGAGCATGCATACATATAGATATACATGTGAGATACGATAAGGATAGATAGGCAATCCAATATATAATGATAAAAGCATATGAAATACGAGTTCGAATCCATCATGCTATACAAAGACTCGGGGAAGACACTCTTAGGCAACCGAATACGCTCACTAGGGCTTGCATCTCACCGTTAGTGGTATAAGTTTGATAAGATTGAGACTCGACAAACAAACCATGCCAAGTCGTCGAATGACCATGAATATCAATCATGTAATCACCCATCCACACATAACAATACAATGACGATGCCCAATCATGCAATGACCATGAATAAAATCATGAAATCACGCATTCAAGAACAACGACACAAAGACGACCTCTCTCACGGTAAAAGAAACGCACTAGTACCGTGTACATGGCAAGTATGATTAATAGGCATCCACGGGAGAAAAGCCTTCCCTTAACGCATACACGATTCAATCCATTTCGTATATGTAGACTAATTTCCTCCTGGTAGGACGACGATAATAATACGGTTCCTAATCTAAACCTGGCCAGATTCTCGGAATACACGTTTTTCGATTCGACATGCGATGGTGTTTCGCATCCAAGACTCGGTCAATCATAAACGCCGAGTACCCCAAATTCGGTAGATCAATTCACGAAAGAGGCGGAAAAGAGCACAAGCCTCATAACAAGCGGTACGCTACATGCAAATAACACGACCTCGCAAGTACACAACATTTGACGGCCGGGTCGATCAACGCATAGCGTTCGCCTCCCAACAACGTCGTCGAATGCCCACTAACACATGCAATTAAGCAGTAGGATACCTCCCCGTTCCGACATTCCAGCCTTACGATTGTGGAGGTAGCCAAGGGAATGAGAGCACAAAGCACAAGACAAAATAGTGCTCAAACCGTATCATTTGTAAAAACCGACTCAAAGTGGGACATACAAAAAACCGTCACAAAACATGAGAATAGGGAATCATATAAGTTTAAATACGATAAACATGGGTCAATACATGTTACATAAGCATTAGAACAAGTTTATGAAGCATAATGAATAAAAACATCGATCACCTCTCCAAAACAACGTTGTTTGGAAACCATAGAAAACAAGGGTCCACTTCAAACGGTCATAACTAGAGTTCTAGACATGCAAATGCAGAAATTCCAAATGCAGGTGATAGCTTTTCCTCTTACGGTTCTAACGAGATGTCACAAGCCCAAAACAAGCAAGTAACGAAGGAGATATGAATATTTTACGAAAAGGGGCCAGTGCAGGAAAATTACTGTCAGCAGCGAGTGACGCTGCCTGCGTCACCACGACGCAGCCTGCGTCACTACGACGCAGCCTGCGTCCTATTCGGACAGGTATGAGTCACACAAATCTCCACAATTTCACTAAGGCATAACACAAATATCATCTATCATCACAATTCATCAATTCTCATATCAATTATCAACTAACAACAACCATCATCAACAACAGAATTCCTAAAATTACTAATCATATTCTAAATACGATTTTTAACATGGAAAACACATTAAAACACGTAAATGATATCGAGTAACCCTTCACCGTTACCTTTTCGCGTCTTTAAACGGTTTCTAAACCTTCCTAGTCTCCACCTACATACAATTAGATAATAAAAGATGAATATCATTCACCTTAAGAAAGACGGATAATTTAAAAAGCGAGAAAGACGGTAATTTTATTACCAAAACGGATAGAGAAAGCTAAGAGGGGAAGAATAAGACGAACTTACGTGAATTTGAGCGAGTAACGAAGGAGTTGTGTTGTTGATGATGGTTGTTGTTAGTTGATAATTGATATGAGAATTGATGAATTGTGATGATAGATGATATTTGTGTTATGCCTTACTGAAATTGTGGAGATTTGTGTGACTCGTACCTGTCCGAATAGGACGCAGGCTGCGTCGTGGTGACGCAGGCAGCGTCACTCGCTGCCGACAGAAATTTTCCTGCACTGACCCCTTTTCGTAAAATGATCATATCTCCTTCGTTACTTGCTTGTTTTGGGCTTGTGACTTCCCGTTAGAACCGTAAGAGGATAAGCTATCACCTCCATTTAGAATTTTTGCATTTTCATGTCTAAAACTCTAGTTATGACCGTTGGAAGTGGACCCTTGTTTTCGTTGGTTTCCAAACAACGTTGTTTTGGAGAGGTGATATATGTTTTTATTCATTATGCTTCATAAACTTGTTCTAATGCTTATGTATCATGTATTGACTCATGTTTATCATATTTAAACTTGTATGATTCCCTATTTTCATGTTTTGTGACGGTTTTTGGTATGTCGCACTTTGAGTCGGTTTTTACAAATGATACGGTTTGAGCACTATTTTGTCTTGTGCTTTGTACTCTCATTCCCTTGGCTAACTCCACGTTCGTAAGGCTGGAATGTCGGAACGGGGAGGTATCCTACTGCTTAATTGCATGTGTTAGTGGGCATACGACGACGTTGTTGGGAGTTGAACGCTATGCGTTGATCGAACCGGCCGTCAAATGTTGTGTACTTGCGAGGTGGTGTTATTTGCATGTAGCGTACCGCTTGTTATGAGGCTTGAGCTCTTTTCCGCCTCTTTCGTGAATTGATCTACCGAATTTGGGGTAATCGGCGTCTTTGTAAGACCGAGTCTTGGATGCGAAATGTCATCGCATGTCGAATCGGAAAACGTTTATTCCGAGAATCTGGCCAGGTTTAGATTAGGACCGGATATTTATATCGTCGTTCTACAGGAGGAAATTAGTCCACATATACGAAATGAATTGAATCGTGTATGCGTTCAGGGAAATGCTTATCTCGTGGATGCCTTTTAATCATACTTGCCATGTACACGGTGCGAGTGCGTTTCATTTACCGTGAGAGATGTCGTCTTTGTGTCGTCGTTCTTGAATGCGTGATTTCATGACTTATTATTCATGGTCATTGCATGAATTGGGCATCGTCTATGTATTGGTATGTTTGAATGGATGCTAATATGATGGATTTATTGTGATCATCGCATGACTTGGCATGGTTTGTTTGTCGAGTCTCAATCTTATCAAACTTATACCGCTAACGGTGAGATGTAAGCCCTAGTGAGCGTATTCGGTTGCCTAAGAGTGTCTTCCCCGAGTCTTTGTATAACATGATGGATTCGGATTTGTATTCATATGCTCTTATCATTATATATTGAATTGCCTATCTATCCTTATCGTATTTCACATGTATATCTATATATGCATGCTTCTACTTTTGTATTTCCTTTATGTACGTTTAATGTGATATGGCTGGGAGAACCCGGAGTTACTCCCCACTGACTGTGGCGTTCATGTTTTTCATGGATGAACAGGTTGCTTGATTGGATGGCTTTTTGCTTGATATTTTGGGTTCGGGTGTGAGCTAGCGGGCGTAGTCCCTGGATGAAACACCTCTAGACGATTTTAGCTTGTTTGCTAAACACTTTTACTTTGTTAACATTTGGAGAGACTTCGTCTCTTGTTGTAGTTAATTCGTACCTTGGTTTGTAATATTTGACACTCCTCGTATATTTCTTCTTGCATGTATAAAAGTTTTAAAAACTTCATATTTCCGCTATATAATTCACATGCTTGTATGTTTTATATTTCCGCATTCGCGAGGGTTGTCACAAAATCCATAATATTAAGATGTCCAAAACTGAATAACAATGTTTAAAGACCCTAAGGTTCAAGACTCCAACTGACACGCGGAAGCTAGACACACTCAGTGATCCCATCCTCGATCCGACGCAATGCTATGATTACATGTGATTACCTGCTCACCATTCTCCAATGGATCACAACATACTTGCAAAACAGTAAAGGGGTCAGTATTCGTATATACCGACAAATGTATAAGAAGTACATGGGAAAGAAACCGGAGGGCAACTGCACTGGTTACCTCAATAGACTCAGGTTACCAGCCTGCTCTACAATTCCACATTTTGACCCTGGACCACATCCACAGGTGTCAAACTTCCATCTTGCCATATCAAGATAACCCGGAACATTAATGTGCACATTCCCCACGTGGTGGGATAACGACGGGGGCAAACTCGGGGCGTGACCTGTCTCCCAACAAGATCCCCAACCATAGTAACCATAGTAACATCGATAACAATTCCCCAATCTCCATCATCGTCACAACAGTGACCAACAACATCAATCACATATCGAATATCACATATAACGAATCAGCAATCTCATGCTATCAATTAACATAAATAAATACTAAGTAGAAAACCCTACCTTTTAGAAATTCCGATAGCAAGAAGTAGTCAAAAGTATTCTTGTACAAATTCCCCTCCTATAATAATACAATTATACAATCAACACTAAAATCCCCCTTTTCCCTATTTAATCAGAATAGGAACACAATATAATCAATCACACTTAAGGAGACTTACCAAGTAATCGATCGGTGTAGCAAAAGGGATGAATCCGACACAAGATGATTAAAGGTTCTTAAGAAACTTAAGAGGATTTGAGAGTTTAGGAATTTGTGATTATGCGCAAACTGAATGAAAACTGATTCTCTTAATGACCTCATAATCATCTGTCCAACTTAACCGTAGATTCCGTTGTACTCGGTCGAGTACAACATGTACTCGGTCGAGTTCGACTTACTCGGTCGAGTGTCGATATCACTCGGTCGAGTACAAGAGATCAGAACACCACCAAAATCACCATCCAACTTTACTCGATCGAGTGGCCTGTACTCGGCCGAGTACCATTTGTACTTCGTCGAGTAAGTGTACTCGGCCGAGTCCCCAATACTCAAAAATACGGAGTATTACATGTCCCTAGCCGGTCAGGCAACCGGTGGCCGGCTGGCCGGCTAGGCGACCAAGGCATTTTCAAAAAAACTCAAAACAGTATACAGAGGCTGGCCGGTTGGGTCTTTGGAACACATAAAAAATTGATCACAATACAGGTACTTCATGTCGGTCGGCCAGCGGGTACACTAAAACTTCAAAAATCATCCAAACTACAGGGTGCTCCCAGCCGGCCAGCTGACCGGCGGCTGGTCGGCCGGCTGGGACATACCCTTCATCCCAATTCCAATAAACACAAAACAGAAGACTACAAGGGCTTCCACCTGGTCAGCTGACCGGCGGCCGATCGGCCGACTGAGCTTCCTATACTCTGAATTTCACCCAAACTTCAATTTTAGGCCAAAAAAACTCATACCCATTTGTACTTATCAACATAAACAATCATAGTTCACCATTTAACATAGCATATGAGCATCATAACATTCCATACGACATTACAAGCACAATTAAACTATCATTTAAGACTTAAATACAAGTTTAAGTAACAAGAAGGAAATTCTTCATCAACACGACCATGTTACCATCAAATTGAGACATACACGATACAATTCAACAATTAAATATATTGTAGTCATAGATCGATACTAGCATCTACACAATTACTCATCTTTCACATGGAAATTAGCCTAAAACACATAGAAAAGCACATAAAATGTGATATCGATAAATAGTCCTTGTCCAAGACTTCGTCGACTATTCACTCTTATAAGTCTTCCTCAACCAAGAAATAGTACTTGTCCAAGCCTTGCAAGTCTTCTCGTACAAATTAGTCATAGAAGATGAGTAATTCTCACCTTTGAAAAAGATGGAAAAAGAGATGAGAGGAAGTTGTTGGAGTAAGTATCCTCCACAATAGTGCATTTATATATTAAATCTCATTTTGGAATATCCGTGGGATGACTAGTATATTGATATTCCACGTCAGTTGATTAACGTAAATAAATAACGATCAGCTGACTAGAGTTAGACGTTATTGTCGTATTAGGGCGGTGATCAACTGACCCCTTTCGGTCACACCTAAAGGATGAGACCCAAACAGTAAACTAATTATTTGTATATGATACATTTTAATTAGTTATTTACATATATATTTGATATATGTTTGGTTACGAGAGTTATTCATTGGAAATTGAGTCAGGAACTCATTCAGATTAAGTTTTTTAGTCAATTATATGATAACTGACTGAATAAATTTTACGACTTATTTTAATACGATTAAATAAGATATAATTTATTAATTAATCGTTAATTCACTAAATTAGTTGAGGTTGTGCATATATTTTGAGGTAGAGGTAATTAGTTAATTATCTGTACAAAGAGTTGTAAAATAAATTAACTGGACATTGTGGGACCCATTATATATTGATATAATGGTAAAATATCACTTAATAGTTGAGTGTATAATGATTATTAATTTGAGTCATATAATTGTTATATGATCAAATTAACACTTAATTATACTAGATAATTAAGCATATGATTATAAGTATTTGTGGGACAAATATTAAAAATCAAAATGGACCACTTCTTACTAATGGGGGCCGAAATGAGTAGTGGAGAAACAATGATAATTGTTCTTTACTTAATTCACACTACAACACATGATTATGACATGTATGACACATGAACATTATCATATACAATCCTACACTCTACCACCTTTATTGGGATTAAAAATAAGCAAAATATTGGCTCCAACATAAGCATGTTGACCAGCCAAGTGCTAATAAAAGAGGACAATAGTTGTTCAATTTATTTCATTTCATTATTCACTTGTTTTCATATCTCTCTAAATCATATGTGTGGAATTGTGTGTTTTAGTCTTATCATAGCTAACAACAATTACGAGAAGGAAGATCAAAGTTATAAGAACATCAGGCATAACTTTGACAAGTTTTGTGAGACAAAGTTATAAGAACTTTAGGAATAACTTTGGAAGTTTACATGGAAGTTATAACTACCTGGTTATAACTTTAAAGAAAAACGTTTCAATTAAGATCTACCTCAAACAACACAAGACTCAAGATGGAGGGTCTTTGTGATCAAGATGAAGAGATGATTCGTATACTGAAGATCTTTGTGAAGATTAGATAGTATAGGTCGTCATTCGGTAACTATTCCATTAGATTGATTTTAAGTTCAATGTTGATGCATGATTTTGGAAATAAAATATTTTAAATGTTTTCAAAAGTGAAAGAGTATTTTTATATTTATCAAAAGTTTTAATAGAGAATATATTTATGAGATTCTATTGGTTAGTAATACAACTTATGGGTTGTCTTGCTACCTAGAGTTTCTAGTATATTCTATCTCAATTTGTTGTTAACCTAATAAGCCCACCTAGGGTTTGAGCCACCTAGGGTTTTGATCAGGCCTGTCGCAAGCCCGATGCAAAGATAAATTACTAACACTAGGCTAATAACAAATTAATGTAATTAGGGAAGTAGGGGTCGATCCTCAGGGAGATGGTGTTTCCTATGGATTGTGAATCGTCTCACAATTGAGTTTTATCTAATGATTTTCTGGGTTTTGGATTTTGTGATGTCTAAACTAATAAAGAACATAAATAAAAACAAAACAAACTGAAATGGAAACGATAAAACAGATAATAAATTAACAATAATGAGAAGCATCTAGGGAAGTAGGTTCACACATGTAGATTGATATATTGATGAAATTGGATTTAGGATATGCAAATAATTCATTGAGCGTTCGTAAGAATGGTGTATTCATTACAATCATAGATCAGATGGTCTAGCAGGCTTTTAGTGCGATTTACTAGGTCTTAATCCACTATGTCACGCTTTGTCTATTCAATTCCTGTATATCTACCTTGGAAAAGAATTCCATACTAGTCAATGATTGTGATCAAGAATCGTCAACTATCATTAAAGTCCAAACATGCATAGACACAATGTTTTAAAAGCACAATTTCTTTTATCCAATTATCATCTTTTAATCAATCTAGCATGACTACCCTACACCCTAGAAAGGTGACTACTCACTCATGATTATGTTGGTATTAACAATGAAAGTTAAGGTAAGCATATTTAGTTGGTTTTGACAATAATTTAGACTCTCTATGTAGCGATAATAACGACGCTATATGACAATCTAAGAAATGAAACTATGATTATAACAACGTAAAAACGAATCTAAATGATACGAATGGAAAATAACAATCAAATGGAAAACAATAAAGAACAATAAGTAAAGGATAAATTAGGAATACCTAGGTGACGATCAACGATGAAAGCGATAACAATAATAGAAATCCCTCGCATAGAAATACCGTACCTTGAATTACAACTTTTGAACCCAACAAAGTAGATGCAAGAGATTGAAATTCTATTTGAACTAAGCTAATGTTTTGATAGGAAATAGACGAAAGTAAACTAGAACAAAAGACAAAAATAGAAGAGAATCTAAACTAGAAAGACTAAAGCTAAAAGAAATATAAGACAAGATTGTGTAAGAAAATGTATATGATGGATGTATATATGATGAAAGTGTATGATCCTTGAGCATCTATTTATAGTATTAGGGTTTCGTGGAGAAGAGGTCGGGCAATAAATACATAGGTCAAAAATAGGATGAAGAAGCCGCAATGCTTGGAGCAGCAGGAATACCCGATCGGGTACACCACTTACCCGATCGGGTAAGTCGTCTTCTGAAAGCTCTTGACTAACTCTTCAACTTCCTTCGCTTTTGACTTGACTTACAACATCCCCCTTCACTCTTCAATCGGGTTTGTTGCTTGGATATGATGTAAAGCAATGAATTCTCCCGTCTAATTGATTGGTCTTCCGACAACTACAAAACCGTCTTTGCTTCTTCTCTCCCTTAAGTTAGTGAACCTTCTCGAAATGCCTTACACACGGTCAAGCTTGCATCTTCAAATCGTCGGGTTCTAGGCAAATGCTCGGAAATATAGAAAAAGGGGGTAAAAACATCACTTTCCCTACAAAACAAGTTAGAACACAGGAACTCGCCTAGAAGACGATATTAGCTCATAAAATGGCTTAACAAAGCACAAATGACAAACAAAACCGAGCTAAAGTGGGGGTTAAAATCATACAAATATTCACTTATCAAACTCCCCCAAGCTAAACCTTTGCTTGTACTCAAGCAAACATAACAAACCAAACCAGGACAAGATTGCAAGAATTGGCTACTAGACCATCAAGAAACAAATCTCAACATAAAGCTTTGAAAATATAATGAATCATAACCCAAAAGCAACGTGGGCAAGAATGATACATAGACATGGCTGAGATTTACATAACGGCGTAGCACAAAGAATTTCACTACAAATTTTCGGCTCTTGCATGATCTTTTGACAAATGGACTCTCACGGCACACTCGAACACTCAATGTATGCAAAAAGGTGATTTCTTTATGTGTAAATGTTTTTGAGACACTCACCTATCTACGACTCATGAAAATGTGTCCGCAGTCTAATATGGTAAACAATTCAAAACACAAGTCAAAGATCACAATGCACAAAGAAAAGAAGCCGAAAAATGAGAAGAAGGCTTTGGGAAATGGGTGAAAGGTGGACAAATAGTTATGGTCATGTGAAAGTTAGAGTGAGCTAGCAACTGACCAATGATAAATGAGTACTCAATCCAAACTTTCGGTTATTTCCCACAAAACGATCGATGAAGCCAGAAGTAACAATTTGGCTTATTTTACACGAAACACAAGGGTAAACTCCTTCTGAAAATTGATTTGACTTTTTTTTTTTTTTTTAGGAGATACTCATAACTTCTTTTCTTATTTTTTCTTTCTTTTTCAATTTTCCGATTTTTCTATTCTCCCTTTTTTTCATTTTTCTTTTCTGAACACAACTTCACTTCTTGAACTTTTCGTTTTCCCAATTCACTTTGACAGATAGGAACAATTCTTCCCAAAAGAGCACCCACACACCATAGTCTAGCTACTAGCTCGAAAGGTAGGCAGTTTTTATCTGTAGCTATTATTTTGTAAAGCACTTGTATGAAGGGGCTAATTTTTGAAGGGCAAATTAAAGTGAAAAAGGCTTCAAATCTTAGTGAATCATGAATACAATGCTTATAGAAATGAAATGAGAACCATACTTATGCGTTTTGACATGACACACATCACAACGAGAACTACACACACCTAGATGAGACTGGGTATGAATGTACCAGTCTAAGGAGGTTCTACCTTACAATATATGTAGTTTGCCAAATGTCAAGATCAAGCGTACTCATCTATAGATTCATTCCATGCCTACTGTGTACAAGACTTCCCCATGTATGCAAAATTCAATGAATATTGAATCGTCATCTTTTGAAAGCTCTAAGTTTGGGAAATGTAACATGATAGTACAGTAAACAAGCAAGCAAAGCATGAAAAGCATTCAATTGTGTTCAAAAAAAAATTTAAATTTTCTCAAAAATCTTCTCTTTCTTTTATTCAAAATATGAAAAAAATATAGCTAAAATACAAAATGGGAAAAATGCAATCCCTCCCCCAAGCTAAACATCACATTTTCCTCAATGTGAGCACAAAAGCTAAATATGCAATGAGACGCTTAATGGGAAGAAAGGAAAAATGAAAGAAGAATGAAGCTTACTAGTCAGTGCGGACTCCCCCAAGCTAGTCTTTTGGACTTTTGACAAGGAAGGTCGTCAGAGATTCTTCAAAAACTCTTTCATCTGCAAAGAAATCTAACAAAACAACGTAAAAGGGAAAAACAAAAATAAAAATGCAAAAAAGGGAAAACACGGGTTGCCTCCCGAGAAGCGCTTGTTTAACGTCTTGCTCGACGAATTTTTCATTAGAATCATTGGGTTGAGGATGGACGCTCCGTATAGACAATATCTAAACATCCGATGATAGAATTGCTATAGTAGAGTTTCATTCTGTGTCCATTAACTTTGAATTTCTCACCATTGCTAGTCATTAGTTCCACATAGCCGTACTTGCTCACATATGTGACAGTGAATGGTCCAGACCATCGGGAACAAAGTTTTCCCGGAAAAATTTTCAGACGGGAGTTGAAAAGAAGTACTTGGTCACCGACATTAAATTCTTTCTTAATTATCCTCTTGTCGTGCCAACGCTTCGTTTTCTCCTTATAGATCCTAGAATTTTCATAAGCTTGCAAACGAAATTCCTCTAGCTCATTAAGTTGCAAGAGTCTCCTATCAGCGCTAAGCTTAGTGTCTAAATTTAGTTCTTTGATAGCCCAGTAAGCTTTATACTCTAACTCGACAGGAAGATGACAGGCCTTTCCATAAACCAATCGATAGGGAGATGTTCCAATCGGGGTTTTGAAAGCTGTACGATAAGCCCATAAGGTGTCATCGAGCTTATTACTCCAATCCGTTCTAGATCTTGAGACTACTTTCTGAAGAATTGTTTTCAACTCTCTATTTGAGACTTCTACTTGACCGTTGGTCTGAGGGTGGTAGGCTAATCCTCGTCTGTGATACACACCATATTTGGCAAGCAAAGTGTCTAACTGCTTTTCTCCAAAATGAGTTCCTCGATCACTAATCACGGCTCTGGGTACACCAAAACGTGGAAAGATGATCTTCTTAAATAGCCGTATCACAGCTCTAGCATCATTGTTGGGAGTGGCAATTGCTTCTACCCATTTAGAAACATAGTCAATAGCGACTAAGATGTAACGATTCCCGTTAGAAGAAGGGAATGGTCCTTGATAGTCAATACCCCATACATCGAATATTTCAACTTCTAATATGCCGTTTTGAGGCATCTCATGTCTCTTGGATATCTGACCCATTCGTTGACAAGCGTCACAAGCCATAACAAAGTCCTTTGAATCTTTAAACAACGAGGGCCAGAAAAACCCGGATTGTAAGACTTTGGCTACGGTCTTGGACGGACCATGATGACCACCATAAGCAGATGAGTGGCATCCTTCTAAAACTCCTTTAACTTCCCACTGAGGGATACACCGTCTATAAAGACCATCTGACCACTGCTTAAAAAGATAAGGATCATCCCAAACGAAGAATCTTGCATCATGCAAAAATCGTTTCCTTTGGTTATAAGAAAGGTCAGAAGGTAGTTGTCGACTGACAAGAAAATTGGCCATATCAGCATACCAAGGAGAAGAGTCAGTAATTGCCATTAATGAATCATCAGCAAATGAGTCATTAATTGGTGTTGGCAGTCCTATTTCAGTTACTCTTATCCTTGAAAGATGGTCAGCGACTACATTTTCTGCTCCTTTCTTATCCCGGATCTCTAGATCAAACTCTTGAAGGAGCAAGATCCATCGGATAAGCCGAGGTTTTGCCTCTTTCTTTGAAAGCAGATATTTCAAAGCAGCGTGGTCAGTGTAAACAATGACTTTTGATCCTATAAGGTAAGAACGGAATTTGTCTAAGGCGTAGACAATGGCAAGAAGTTCTTTTTCAGTGGTGGCATAGTTGATTTGGGCAGGATCTAAGGTTTTACTAGCATAGTAAATAGCATGAAGGAACTTTTCCTTTCTTTGCCCTAAAACAACTCCAACGGCATAATCACTCGCATCGCACATAAGTTCAAATGGAATATTCCAATCAGGTGACTGGATTATAGGTGCGGTGATTAGAGCGCGTTTGATTTTGTTGAATGCCTCAAGGCATTCCTTCGTGAAATTAAAAGGCGCCTCCTTAAAAAGGAGCTCAGTCAGGGGCTTGGCTATTTTAGAAAAATCTTTAATAAACCGTCGGTAGAAACCGGCGTGGCCAAGGAAACTCCTGATTCCTTTTACATTAGCAGGTGGTGGCAGTTGCTCAATAACTTGGATCTTAGCTCGATCCACTTCAATACCTCTTTCGGAAATGATGTGTCCTAGAACTACACCTTCGTTCACCATGAAGTGACACTTTTCCCAATTGAGAACAAGGTCGACTTCTTCACAGCGTTTTAGCACTTTCGACAGATTTGTCAAACAATTATCGAAGGAAACGCCATAGACGCTAAAGTCGTCCATAAATACTTCCATGATAGTCTCAACAAAATCAGAAAAGATACTAGTCATGCAACGCTGAAAAGTTGCGGGTGCATTACACAAGCCAAATGGCATTCGGCGATAAGCAAAAGTGCCATAGGGACAGGTGAAGGTGGTTTTTTCTTGGTCCTCAGGGTGGATAGGAATTTGGAAAAATCTTGAATAACCATCTAAATAACAGAAATATTTGTGACACGCTAACCTTTCTAACATTTGATCAATGAAGGGCAGAGGATAGTGATCTTTTCTAGTTGATTAATTCAACTTCCTATAGTCAATGCACATACGCCATCCCGTCACAATCCTTGTGGGGATGAGTTCATTCTTCTCATTCTTGACTACTGTTGTTCCTTCTTTCTTGGGGACAACATGGACAGGCCTAACCCATTTTGAGTCAGAAATTGCATAGATTATGCCAGCATGTAGCAATTTTAGAACTTCAGTTTTAACTACCTCTTGCATATTTGGGTTAAGACGGCGTTGACCTTGAACACAAGGTCTTTGGCCTTCTTCTAAGTTAATTCTATGCATGCAAAAGTCAGGGCTTATGCCTGTGAGGTCTTCAAGTTTATAGCCTATTGCCTTTTTATGTTTCCTCAAAACAATCAATAGTGAGTTTAACTGATTTTCATCTAGAAGAGCACTTACTATGACCGGGCAATATTCAGACTCATCTAAAAAAGCATATTTTAGATTTGAGGGAAGAGGTTTAAGTTCAGGTTTATGCACTTCTGCCTTGGCAGGAGTATCAATTAAGCTTATAAACTTCTCAACTTCTTCAGACGGTATCTCTTTACCAGTCAAGTCCTTTTCCAGCTCACTGATCTCAAAATTGTCATTCTCAGAGATATCCTCTAACAATAAAATTGCTTCTAAAGGATCCCCAATTATTGATGGGTACAGAGATTCATCAACGATTGAGTCGACAATGTCAAGAAAACAGCAAGGCGCTTCAAGCATAGGGCTCTTCATTGCACTGTTTAAGTTGTAGGTGACCTTATCATCACCTACTTCTAATGTCAATTTTCCATTCTTGACATCGATTACTGCTCCCGCAGTGTGTAGAAATGGCCTTCCTAGAATGATAGGGATTTGCGAATCTTCAGCCATATCCAACACTATAAAATCGACTGGAATGAAAAACTTCCCTACTCTAACAGGTACATCTTCTAAAACTCCCATAGGTTGTTTTAGAGAACGATATGCCATTTGCAGGGTGATACTTGTGCATTTCAGAATTCCCATATTCAATTTTTCGCAAATGGAATAGGGCATAACGCTTACACTAGCACCTAGATCGCATAAAGCTTTATCAATAGTGTAGGGGCCTATAGTGCAAGGTATAGAGAAACTACCAGGATCCTTTAACTTAGGAGGGGACTTATTTTGCAATAACGCACTGCATTCAGCGGTGAATGCGATGATTTCAACATCATCTAGAGTCCTCTTCTTTGTTAAGATATCCTTCATAAATTTCGTGTAAGAAAGGATTTGAGTGAT
>JAIUZE010006527.1:0-11155 GCA_022085475.1 Heliosperma pusillum | reverse complement strand
TTGTCCACTTGTCATCCACCAAGAACCACCAGGTCCACCACAAATGGTCCCCTACCATTTTCTTAATAATTGTGCCAAAAACAAAGGTAAACAAATGACCGGGACGGAGGGAGTATGTAGTATTTTGAAAAATCTTAACTATAATAAATAGTACTTTGCAATTCTTCCTTATAATAATAATTATTAAATTTCTCATTTCTATAAATTCAGCCTGGTTAGGTTCTGAGCAATTCAATTTAGTTGAATTCATGGGACTTTAATTCAAAAGAGCAAGGCATAAATAAAAAATATAAAGGAATGAATGAATTTTGAGTAAAATCTAAATACGCTGTTGTTTTTACTCCACTTTCTCTTTAAATAATACTCCCTCATATATTTCAACATTTATGATTTTCTGTTAGTATGTCTCTGTGAATATAAATACAATTATATAATTTATGAATGTTGCTCTCACCTAAATCTTGTGAGTAGGAATGACAATGAATAGGATTTAGATAATAGATAAGATTCTATAGGATCCTGTAGGATCCAGATCCTTATCTTTTATAGGGATCCAGATCCGGTGCATAGACACAAGGTCTGAAATTGTCAGATCCATCCAGATCCACAGGATGTGTACCGGATCTGGATCTATCCCGTATCCATTTTATGGTAAAAAAAATTACTTTGCAAATACTAAAATTTTAATTTTGGGGTTAAATTATAACTTATCATACTATTTTTTTAATATTAGAATACAAATGTTAAAATTAATAATCTAAAGATATCGAAATAAAGTTTCGTAAGATAAAGTAGTGATAACAAAGAATATTTTGCTACCCGAAAAATGTTAATGAAAAAAAAATCATGCTTAGTTTATGAAAAACTTTTAAGAAATTGATATAATTTTACTATTTCTTTAATTTGTTTTTAAATTTTTATTTCAAAATAAAATAAAAATGGATCCATGGTAGGATCTGCATCTCAATAGTATGGATCCATATCCGGTCCATTTCTACGCGTGTGGATCCGATTCATATCCATATCCACTTCCAAAATATTGCGATCCAGGTCCTGGGATCCAGATCCGGGATCCACTGTCATCTCTACTTGAGAGTATTAATTAGTGGAGTATCATATATATTAGTTGGGTAAGTATTTTGCTAATAAAGAGGTGTTTGAAAAATTAAATGACGAATTTGTAATTTTTTAGCATTTTTCTATGAGTAATTTGATCGTCAAACGGGACTATATATATATATTGTCCAGTTGTCATCCATTAAGTTTAACCACAAATGGTTCCCTACTAATTTCTTAATATTTGTGCCAAAAACAAATGTAAACAAATACGGAATGAATAATAAACTGGAATACAATCCACTATTTTTCCTTATGTTGCTTCCCCCACCAAATTGAATGAGTAGTGTAAAAAACAAAAATAACAAAAAAATTTGGAACTTTTACCCTTGAAAAAGTTCGTGAATACAATCAATAATTTTCATATCCTATTTGTCATTTCGCAAGGGATGAAAAATATCATTTGATCTAAGTAAACACCTTTAATAAATTATGCTAATTGAATATTCTAGATAAACTGTCAATATATTTTAATCCGTTTACAAAACCTAATTTTTTTTTACCAAGACTAATATTTGGTTTACTAAATAAGGCCAAAATGTCATTAATATCCCATCATTGTTGTGGATAGCATTTTAGATCTACTAAATGGCTATTATTATAACTTTTTTCTTTGAGCAAGTTACATAAACATTTAAAATTTATATATATATATATATATATATAGATATACTAATGATAATATGATATATATAGATATATAGATAGATATATATATATATATAGGAATTGAATCATGTGAGGCACCCTTCTTAGGGTGAGGCAGCTGTACCCATCCTAACCATCGGATCTTAAACCTATGGACGCTTCAAATTGTGCCACGTGCCCCCTACAAAACTCATGACCACCTGAGATTTTCCCCTAATTAATCGTCATTTACTCTTCGTCCGTTCTCTCTCTTCCCAGCTCAATTTCCACCTTCTTTCTCTCTCTTCCACACTCCATTTTCACTGTTTCTTTGCGCAAAACCTACGCAAATCCTCCATTTTCAATCTCGACCTTCATCATTTTCGATCGCCGGCGATCTAGCTCCTTTTTCTCATCCTAATTTTCGATTAGGTACTTTTTCTCATCCTAATTTTGTTAATGCAACTCTTTAATTATTGTATAAACTGAGTTGAGCTTATTTTTCTTCAATTTTCGCTGTTTTTCTACTCTTATTTGTATCATTCATTTCTTTCCTTTAGTATTTCATACCTACAATTCGTTTTTCTGCATTTGCGTTCATTTTCGTTCAATTAATTTGTGCATTTTTGTTCATGTACTGAGTTGAGCTTATGTTTTGCAGGTTTCGATTGTTTTCTACGCTGCTTTATCAATTCTAGTTTGATTTTGAGGTACTTTCATTTTTGTGATTTGATTTTTGCAGGTACGCTCCATTCTTTCGTGCATTTGATTTTTTGTCATTTTCATGTGATTTTTTTGATGTTGAATTTAATCAGTTATTATTTCATACCTAGATTTTCGTTTTTGATTCAATTAATTCAATTAATTTCGTTCATTTTCATTTTCATTCAATTTTCATTCAATTTTCATTCATTTTCATGTTGAATTTATTGTTTTCTGCATTTTCGTTCATTTTCATTCAATTAATTTTTGTGATTTTGATTTTTTGTTATTGTTGTATATTTTGTTGTTTATCAAATTTTACCACAGTCTATCGAGTAGTAGTCTCACAGTCACTGCTCTCTCGTGTAATGTCTGTTCATACTAGTCGGAATCCATTGGATATATATAGGTTATCTTTGTGTGGAATACAGATTTATAAACTTCAGTGTAAATAATAAAGCTTAACATAGTGATCATTCACCAAACTTGTGATGTTTGTGATGTTTGTTGCTACATCTTGTGAGCCCTTGGTTTCTCAAACTTGGCAGGCTATCAATAAAGGAATTTATGGTTCTCCTATGTATTGCTTTTTTGAGAGATTGAAAGTGGTTAAGCAGAAGCTTAAAAATCTTCATCAACAACATTATTCTAGAATCTCCAGAAGCTTAAATGGTTTTTGAATCTTAACTTCTTGGGTTGTTAATCTAGGAGCTTAGTTTGTGAAACTATGAAAATAGGAATTCAAACTACATGAAACTACATGTTTATTGTTGATGTCATCGACTAGACACTGTGTTTTTTGTTTAAATAGTTTTCAAGTAGTCAAGCTACATCAAAGAATGCTTTGTATACATGGCTAAAGCAAAACAATTTTCAAGTTTTCATGCGATTTTTGTGATGTTGAATTTAATCAGTGGGTTGATTTGTGTCATAAGCTTTAATGTTGTCTTCTTGTTTGACGTCTTTATATGCCTATAACTTGTGTATGACGATTCTACTTGGAGGAGATTTGGTGTTTCTTTGATGTAATCAGTGCAATGTGATTGACTGATGTAGTGTTTATTAGTAATTAGTGTCTGATTATTTTGATTAACGCTATAATTGTTTTGTGATTTGTCTACATTTTCTTGGATTGGATTTGATGCGTTCAATTGTAGATCTTAGTTGATGTTTGGATGAAGGGAGAGTCTCTGATATAATGTTCCATTACTTAATGCTCTGAATTGAGAGCTCTGGCTTGATGCTTCAGCAGTCGCGACTGTAGTATTTTTGATTATCCTATAACTTCCACCTGTTTCCGTAATTATTTCGTTAATAGCATTATTGTAAATTACTTCCAGGCGTTCACTGAGATAGCATCTTGAGGTATATCCTCAGTTGCCTTGATATGATGAGCTAGAGATGCTTAAGTCTTTTGGTTTCTTATTCTTTCAATTTCAATTTTCAATTTTCTTTTTTTTGGTTTATATTCAAGTTGCAATACTATAGCTTAGGTTTGTGAAACTTTGCTTGTTCTGTTATGATTCTAGGACCGAAGTTTGTTAAACTCCATGAAAATAGGAATTTTATTTGTTAAAGTAAGTCATTTGTTTGTGAACCCCACATCTATGGTTTTTGAATCTTAGCTTCTTGGGTTGTTAATCTAGGAGCTTAGTTTGTGAAACTATGAAAATAGGAATTCAAACTACATGAAACTACATGTTTATTGTTGATGTCATCGAATAGACACTGTGTTTTTTGTTTAAATAATTTTCAAGTAGTCAAGCTACATCAAAGAATGATTTGTATACATGGCTAAAGGAAACATTGCCTTTATTTTGTAAATCTTACTTTGTAAAACTCTTGTGAACATATGAATTGACTTTATGTAAGTAAGCATTTATTTTGTGAATCCTATGCCTAAGGTTTGTGAATCCTATGCCTAAGGTTTGTGAATCTTAGTTTGTGGTGTGAGTCTAAGACTTTAGTTTGTGAAACTGCTGTGAACATAGGAATTGACTTTGTGAAAGTAGGCCATCGTTTTGTGAATCCTACATCTATGGTTTGTGAAACTACATTTTTAACAACTTATATTTGGTCATGCAGGAATGGTGTTTTATCCCCTTGGTTAGATAATATGAAGGAGCTTGTTTGCAATCGTGAGTGCACTCCCGCTGAACCTGCTAACAAAAAAAGAAAGATTTCACATAAAATGCCTAAAATGCCTTCTTTGAGAAGTAGGATGTCTCCTTCTGGTATTTACCAATTTATCAACAATCCAACCAATAAACCATCCGATAATCAAATTTTGGCAATCAAACAAATGGGATTTGAGGGTCTCTTGCACCTTCAAACTGACACAATCCCAGGAAACTTGGCTTACTGGCTTGTCTCTACTTTTGACCCGTACAAGGGATGCTTGTTGGATGGCAATCTTCCTATTTTAGAGGAAGACATACATGCTTGTATGGGAATACCAATGGGACCACTGGTAGTTGATGAAGCACCAATCGGAGATAAGTCTCCACAGTTTTTATCTCTTTTGGAGGACTTCAAAAGTCAATATGAAGGTGATCTAATTGATGTTAAAGTCATCCTTAGGAAACTTTCTACACAAATTGATGGTGGTGACAGTTTCAAAAGAAACTTTATTGTATACATCTTCTCAAGTTTCTTAGGTGGTGTAAAAGGCAACAAGGCAAGTCTGCGGATCCTTAAAAGCCTATCTGACACGTCTTTGATTTCGGAGTATAATTGGTGTAATTTCATAAAAAAGAAACTAGCTGAGCAAGTTTTGTCGTGGCAAAAGGAGGAGTTTTGTGAAGAAAAAACAGTCAAGGAGAATTGGTTTGGCGGGCCTATTATGGTCTTGGTTTTTATCTATTTAGATAGGTGTGTTTTTATGGTTCGTACAGTTAGTAGACAATATCCCACATTGTCTACTTGGACAAAAAAAGCTATATCAAAGAGAATACAGGATGAGTTAAAATCAAAAAGTTCTTTCGGTCATGGTTCTGTTGAGGGTGGAATTGTCATCAATCATAAGCCACTTCCTAAGATTGAGCTAGTGCAATCTTCCAAGCCCACTATTGTATCTGAGCAACATCCAATGCCAAAGAAGGTTATTCCTTCAGTTCTGGAGGAAGAAGATAAAGATGATCGAGACAGAAACAATGTTCCAACTAGCAGCCAAGTTAATAATGTCTTTGTTGATAAACTTGTTAGCAAGGCAAATAATTTGGCTAAAGCTTTTGTGGAGTACAAATCTGTTGCTAGTGAAGCTTTGAACAAACTACCTTCCTCGGAAGTAGTTTGTAAAATGGTCGCGGCTGTTGATGGTATAGCGTACGGGTTTAATTTGTCCCAACAAAGCAAATCAGATGAGGAGAATGAGGGTAAGGACAATGAGGAAGATCACGTTGTACATACTGACAAGGTGGTAGAGAATGTTTTACGGGATGTTCAAGAGAATGAGAATGTGGATAGTGTTAAGGGTAAGGACAATGTGGAAGGTCATGTTGTAGATACTGACAAGGTGGTAGAGAATGTTTTACGAGATCTTCAAGATAATGAGAAAGTTGATAATGTAAGGGGTAAGGACAATGTTGAGAGTTTTTGGGGGTCGTCATGGGGTTGGTCTGAAGCTCAACTATTGGATGCGTTTAATGCTGTGGGTGACGCTATGCAACCAATAGTTGCAGAAAGAGTAAAAGTGTCTCAGAGAACCAAAGTGGACACAATTATTCGTAAGCTTAAAAAACCTCGTTCGCCACCAGATTGTCCTAGTTTCCGTCTCTTATCTTCTTCGGATGATGATTCTCAGCCAACAGACCATATCCCTCCACAACAGGAACACTTGCCTCCAGAACAACCTCATTTATCTTCTGTTGTGGCAAACACAACTTCATCTCTTGACCCTGACGCTCAGCCTGATTCACAGCCAACACACAACACAGACCATATGCCTCCAGAAGAGGAACACGTTCCTCCAGAACAGCCTGATTCTCATTTATCTCCTGTCGTGGCAAATACAACTTCCCCTGTTATCCTTTTAACACCTTCACCTTTGTTAGAAAACACAAATGTTAACCCTTCCCTTGTTGTTCATCATCCTAATGTCATTGTAATACCAGATACTCCACTTGCACATAAACCATCTATCAGTAGACAAGCGGTGTACACTCGTCGTCGATCCCCACGTTTAGCAAAGTTAGATGAGGTATCAGATGTTCCATGCAGTACCCCAGCGACGGTGCATGTGCCATTTCCTCTATTTCCAGTGGATGTTCATGGTGATGTTCATGGTGATACTGATTTTGACATTCCTGACAATGACAATGAAATTCCAGAGAATGTTCGAGGTAAGAGGGTTGCATTTGCCGCGGAGGTGTTTCGGTCTCCTTATCTCCAAAGAAACATTAGTCTTCTTGGGGATTTGAATCAAGCCGAGAAAAAGATACTTGATTTCATACTTGGTGATTCATATGATGGAAGGTATTTCTTTTGTTTAAAAAAGAATTATATTATTTGTGATGATACTATTTTGTGATGATATTATTTGAATCAACATGACGGAACGATTATTATAAGTTTCGGAAAATCATGTCTTATTTTGTGAATCCTAGTGGCTATTTTGTGAATCTTATATCTTATTTTGTGAAACTTGATCATAAATTGTTCAAATTGCTTTCATGAGTTTTCATAGGAGTTTCACAAACTAAGATCCCACATTCACAAACCTTAGGTGTAGGATTCACAAACAGAAGCCCTACTTAAAGAAGGAAAATTCCTAGTTTTCAAGTAGTTTCACAAACTTAGGTCGAAGTTTCACAACATAAAAAGTCAAGGTTAACAAACCTTAGCTGTAATTAAATACTCAACATGACGGAACGATTATTATAAGTTTCGCAAAATCATGTCTTATTTTGTGAATCCTAGTGGCTATTTTGTGAATCTTATATCTTATTTTGTGAAACTTGATCATAAATTGTTCAAATCGCTTTCATGAGTTTTCATAGGAGTTTCACAAACTAAGATCTCACATTCACAAACCTTAGGCGTAGGATTCACAAAAAGATGCCTTACTTAAAGAAGGAAAATTTTTGTGAATCCTAGTCTACTATTTCCATTTTTACTTCTGTCCAACAGATTTTTTATTTTTGCTGCTTTGGGTATGTAGTGAGGTTCTGTTCAAAAGTCAAAGTAGCACATTGACAAGGAGCGAATTGAAGACTGTCATCGAAGGTGATCGAGTATCATCTCATGTCATACATGTTTGGTGTGAGATCCTGAACAATAACGAGAGATTGAGATCACGTGATTCTCCTTGTCGTTTATTTGTGTCATTTCCGAAAGACATTGTTAGTACTATCTATTATATCCAAGTCTTATTTATATGTTGTGCACTTACAATTGATACTGACATATATTCCTTTTTTTTTCTTCTAGAACCTAGACAATGTTGATGTTGCTGGAGCGTCATTAGTAAGTATTTTGTGTGTTCCCATTTCAATTTCAACCTCAGTTCATTTCTGTCCATTCTTATTTAGTGTATTTTTCTGTCTTTTTCATATTTTCACTCCAATCACCGTTTGCTCATGCCCACCATTTTTGTTTTGTTTCAACTTGGGAAATAGCAAATTGCAAATCACTCATCCTATGAAGGACACGGCTGTTAAATATGCTGATTACATACAACCTACGGTACATTTGTTTTTCTTTTGCTTTTGGGCATTTATGTTGTGTGGGTTCTTCAAAATCCGTCCGGGTGGGGGTGGGTTGGAAGTTAGAGTAGATTAGCTTAAAGGGGCCCTTGCTAGCTTAGTGGCGAATTAGATCGGTGTATAATGACTTTGACCCGGACTCGTTCATGGGAGGGCCAGGTTAGGCCGGTTGACAATGGAATTGAATTTTTGTCGTATATGTAAAACTAGGAATTGTTAACATTGGACTCGTTCATGGGAGGGCCTAACTTTGTGAATCTAACCGCTAAGTTATGTGAATCTTGCACTTCTGAAATGTTAACCTTGGACTTAACTTTGTGAAACTACATAAAATAAGGTGTTAAACTGAAATACAATGAAAAAAAATGGAACAAAAAACTAAGCTCTCTTTTGTTCATACAGAAAGACTTGCTCATCAGCCTTCTAGAACCAAAGTTGCCAGTTGTGACATCTGTTTCTTGGATGATGCCTGAGGTATTTATCCCTAAGTCAAGTTTGAATTGTGATCAAATTGACAATGGACTCCACTTGTTGCGCATATTAGAGACTTTCAAAGGCTCCAAAAATGGTTATTCAATAGGCTTAATGAATGTAAGATTACCTTTTCAACATCCACTTTTTATTTATACATTGATAAAATAGATTACATGCATTTGAAACACTTTAAAATTATCTGATTTTTCATTTTTAGGAAATTCAACTCACACGTTATGCATTGAGGGTGTGCCATCGCATTATAACATGCAATGAAAACATATTACGAAAAAAAGTTCAACAAGATGCAGAAAAATGGAGTTCTGTACCTCGGTAACAACCTTCTTCATACTCAATTTTTAAACACCTACATACATTAGTGTTTTAGCTGAATAAAAGCTCTACAATAATGATATTTTCTCATTATGACAGTGGACATCAACTACTACCTTACACTGACAATGAATTGGTGAAGTTTGTTTGGCAAAGGAGAGCAAAGAAAGACTTAGAGTAAGCAACTCTTACTGAGTTCTCATATTTACTTAAATTTTGTTTTTTGAATTCGTTTCCATTGTGATATATATATATATATATATATATATACTAATTGCATTTTTATAAATATGTAAGTGTGGCTATGGTGTCGACGGAGTGGATGGAAGTTACCAGAATAGCTTTGCAGTCGTTTAGACCACGTGCCTTTCTTATGGATCAGGTAAGTAGCATCTTAAGTTCCTTTTTGAAGTTCATTTCCATGCTCATGTTTCACTATCTTTGAACATGTTTTATTTTTTTCACGTATCGTTTTTCCTAACAAATTTTATTTTGTAGGTCATTGATATGTTTGGAATTAAGTCGACGGTGGGTAGAACAGATCTCCTCTACTTGCCAACAACAGTATATGTCAGTTTTATCATTTTTTTTGAAGCTTTTATTCAATACTTATCAACAACAGATCTCCTATGTTATGGTTGATAAACTTTAATAACTTGTGTTTTGTCTGAAGCAGACAGTTGATCTGGAGAAAAAACCTTCTATTTGGGGTAATTATATGAAGTGCACTTACATACCTGTTGATGGTAGATCTATTGAAAAGGTCAAGAACCTCTTTTACCTAATAATTGTTTGTGCTTATTAAAACTTTTTAGTGTTGTTATTGTTGCTTATTCTTCTTTTCCTGATACTACCTCAGGTTTTTATCCCTATCATAAAAGACAAGCATTGGTGGTCGTGTGTCTGTGATTTGAAACGAAAGAAATGTTACATACTTGACTCGTGCACGTCTTTACTTAGTGACCCTGAGAACGAGTACACGATGGACATTGTACGATTTCTTTTCCAACATAATGTTTTTAGTGTTTGAGATGTATAAATCAAAATTTTCAAATCTTGATTTACCTTTTCACTTTCAGTTGTACAATGTTGCGGGTGTTCTGGGCACTACACCGTCATATGAGCATTTGAAGTACATCCACATGATGAACTTTGATAATGTTTGTGTCACTCAACAAAAAACAATGTAAGCGTTTATCTTCCTTACTAATGTTTTACAGTTAGTTCAAGAAACTAAGAATCGTGTATTTGAATGTTAAACACTAATAATTCATAATTAATATCTTTGTGTATAGCTATGATTGTGGAGTGTTCGTGCTGAAATTTTTGAGTGCGGTGGACAATGAGATTTTATGGAAGGACACTAAATACTTTGAGGTAAGAATATTCTATCTACTAAATCAATTTCTCAAAATTCTTGCTACCAAGTCATATTTTCTATGTGGTAGCTGAGTGTCTTTTACTCCGAATGTGAAGCTTGAAAAACAAGAAACAATAGCTTTCTTGGGGTTTGTTCTAGGCGCTATTGGTCTTTTTTTATGCTGCTAAGATACAAGGTCTAATATATGTTATTATCGATCTTTGCAGAACCTGCCTCAATATCGAAAGTCCACAATGTTAGATCTTCTTAAATGGGAGAAAAATAGTATGAAGGTATAATTTATTGTCTTAAAACTGATGTCATTTTCTTCTATATATAACTTTGGTGTAAATTTTTTAACTAATCCTATACGATTGCTTGTTTTTGTTGGTATAGGTTTTCTCCTAAAGTTTTTGTTTTGTGCTAGTGGGAGCAAGGGATAAATACGGTGGGATCAAGGGATGAAGACAATACAGACGGTGTAAATCCATAATTTAGAAGACATGCGTTTCCATAATTTAGCAAGGGAGAAATATTTTTGTTTAGTAGACAAGCAGCTCAACTTGCACTTTTGTGAATATAGGGCCTCAATTTGTGAATCTCACACTTTTGAATTGTGAATCTATGAACTTAGTGTTTAAAAATAGGATTTGACTTTGTAAAACTTGGTCTTATAGTTTGTGAATCTACAGCTAATCTATGTGATTAATCCTATGGCTAATCCTAGTTTGTTAAAGTATGGCAGACGTTTGTGAAACTAGGATCTCAATTTGTGAAGCAATAGAAATTTACATATTGTATTCACAAAATATGAAATAGCAACCTTTAAACTAAAACGATT
>JAIUZE010006526.1:47604-61527 GCA_022085475.1 Heliosperma pusillum | reverse complement strand
GCCCACCTAGGGTTTGAGCCACCAAGGGTTTCGTGTAAACCAAGGGATTGTGCCACATAGGGTTGCGTGCCTCCTAGGGTTTCGTGAGACTAGGGATTTCAGCCTCCTTAGGTTGTTTCCCTTGTTTACCTTAATCTAGGATTCTACTATATCTTTACAACAATATTTTGAGATATTAAAGATAAATATATTTCTATAAGATAAACCAAATAATATTTTGAGATAAAGATATTTCTAAAAGATAAAGCAAATATTATTTTGTGGTATTAAAGATAAATATCTTTCTTAAATATTATGCTAGGGTTTTAGATCTACTATACTTCTATTACTATAAATACCCCTTCACATCTCAATTGTATAATATACGAAATATACACGAGTACAACGAGCAACACGACACACATACTTACTTGTGTTGATTTTCAAAAATCGTTTTAAAGCAAACCTTTGAGCAAAATATTTATTATTTTTAGTGTTTGTTTTTCAAAAGAGTTGTGCATCAATTATTATCAATCGCTTGAGTGAGATACTGACACTGAAATTATTCAGAAAGACAACTAAAACAATGACAATTTGATTGAGGTTCAGACACTTTGCAATTACTCTGTTTCTGTTTGGACTGATTGACAAAGAACTAGGATAGGACCTTAACCAAAGCACAAAGCCAATGATGGAGGGTTGAACTTTGATCCCAGCACACAGCTAAGGACCCAAGCGCACTTCCAAGCACAAAGCAAAGGAAGTTGTCTCAAGCACACAGCCAAGAGATTGCAACAGAAACAAAGTTTCAGTTTTTATGTTTTACTTCAAATCTGATTTGTATTTCATTAGGTGAAGGCCTTATATAGGCAGCAAGGATACATCTCAGACGTTTAGGATACATCTAGGGCCACAAGGGCTTACAACATGAAACAAAATAACAGCTACAAACTTGCAGAATTATGACATAAAGTAGATAAAGTAGAAAGTAGTTTCTAAAGAGACAATCTTCCTTAATTGTTTGATCAGGTGTGTCTTGGGTGAAGAGTGGACATTCAAGCTTGGTTTTGGAACCAAACTGGATGAAGTAGGGAAGGCTCCCAAAGATGTGCTGAAGGTACCTCAAGCATTGTTTGTGAAAAAAAAAAAAGGGGAATGTGACAGTGACATATTAACTACTACACCAAAGGCTGAAATCTGGAAAGTTTGAAGTTGTCCCAAACTAACCTCTTTGTGTGTTTCTTTTCTTGCGAAGGGAAATACTGCGGGAAAGTTGTAGAGGGACCTTCAAGACATAGGTTTGAGGATGGTTAGGTTGTTGATTGGCTCTAAAGAGGAGTTTGACCAAAAACAGCTACACTGCTACATGTAAGGCTGTTTTGTACTGGACGGTTCACTTTGGGTTGTGTTTGAGGGAGGGTGTTATTGACGTTTCTGAGGAAGGTTTCCTGGACAAAAAGGTAGTAGACCCTCCCTAGTACCATGCCCCATAGTTGGTTTGGAGTCCCTAAGCTTGGAAGTTGCCCTGAGACCCTCCCCAAGGCACTGCTGCTGGCTGAGTTTCCAAAGGTTTTGTTGGCTTGTTTTGTGAGTCTGTTTTGTGGCTTGTTTGGTCTTGGCTCGTGTCATGGCTACCACTGGCTCGTGTCTTTGTGTGGTGGCTTGGGCCTGGGCTATACAAAGCATTAAGATAGCTTTTGACATAGGGTAGGTTTGGCATTGAATCCTGGTTAGGCTGATCATAGGTTGATTGTCCTTGTCTTTGAGCATGGCATTGAACTCCTGTTGCAACCCCTCCTTCTTGAAAAAGATTTGCCCTCAAATCCTCTTCATCCTCAGAGTCTTCTTGATAATGACTTAGGTCTCCCACATTGAATGTCCCATGTACCCCATAATCCCCTGGTAAATCTATCTTGTAAGCATTAGGTCCTACCCTTTCAAGCACTTCAAAAGGACCATCAGCTCTTGGCATGAGTTTGTTTTTCCTCTTCTCTGGGAATCTTTCTTTCCTTAAGTGCAGCCACACCATGTCTCCTGCCTTGAACTCTCTAGCTTTCTTTGGACCTTTGGCTCTTGACTTATACATTTCATTTGTTCTCTCAATCTGTTTCTTGACTTGACTGTGAATCTGCATCATCTGTTGTACTCTTTCTTTGGCATCATAGTTGACTTCTTTCCTTATCACTGGTGCTAGGTCTGTAGGCATTAGAGGATTAGCACCATAAACAACTTCAAAAGGGGTCTTACCTGTGCTGTGTGAGGGAGCTCTATTGAATGCAAACTCAGCTTGTGACAGTTTGATATCCCAATCCTTTAATGACTTAGCAATGATACATCTCAAGATTCTTCCTAGAGTTTTGTTAGTAACCTCTGTCTGCCCATCTGTTTGGGGATGGTATGCTGTGCTGAAGAGTAACCTTGAACCTAGGAGCCTCCAGAGTGACCTCCAAAAGTGGCTCATAAACTTAGTATCCCTATCAGACACAATGCTTCTTGGTACCCCATGCAACTTTACTATTTCCTTGAAGTAGAGTTCTGCTACCCCCATGGCATCTTCTGTCTTCTTACAAGCAACAAAATGGGCCATTTTGCTGAACCTATCCACTACCACCATTACTGAGTCTTTGCCCCTTTGTGTCCTAGGCAATGCCACTATGAAATCCATACTGATGTCCTCCCAAGGTTTGTTTGGTACAGGTAGTGGGGTGTAGGGACCTGCATGGAACTGTGACTTGGCTAGTTGACAGGGTTTGCACCTTTTAATGGTGTCCTGCACATCACCTAGCATCTTGGGCCAATAGAACTGATCATGCAATATCTCATAGGTCTTTTGTACCCCAAAGTGCCCTGCAAGTCCATTGCAATGGACCTCCTTGACTAGTAATCCTCTGTAAGGACCTCTAGGTATGCATAGTTTGTTTCCTTGGAAGAGGAATCCATTCTGTGTCAAGTACTTGCTCCCCTTCTTGAGTTTTCCCTCTGCATACACTTCCCATTCCTCCTTGAAGTCTGGATCTTCCATGTAGAGTTCCTTCATGAATTCAAAGCCTAGGACCCTTTGCTCCATGAATGACAACATCACAGATCTCCTAGAAAGAGCATCAGCTACTACATTGTTCTTGCCTTCTATGTACTTGCTTGAAAAGGAGAAAGATTGCAGGAATTCTACCCACTTGGCATGCCTGGGGTTGAGTTTGTGTTGACCATTGATGAACTTTAAAGCCTCATGGTCTGAATGTAGCACAAAAGGCTTAGGTTTTAGGTAATGCCCCCAATGATTCAGAGCTCTCACTATGGCATAAAACTCTTTGTCATAGGTAGAGTAATTCAACCTTGCTCCACTTAGCTTCTCACTGAAATAGGCTATGGGCCTCTTCTCTTGAACCAGTACTGCCCCAACTCCTAACCCACTTGCATCACATTCTACTTCAAACAGTTTGTTAAAGTCAGGTAAGCCTAGTATAGGGGATCTACACAACAGATCCTTAATGGTTTTGAAGGACTTCTCTGCCTTTTCTCCCCAAGTAAACTCTCCTTTCTTCATGCATTCTGTGATAGGAGCCATGATAGAACTGAACCCCTGAATGAACCTTCTATAGAAGGATGCCAACCCATGGAAACTCCTGACCTCTGTCACTGTCTTAGGTGTGGGCCAATCCCTGATTGCCTTAACCTTCTCAGGATCAACAGCTACCCCATCCTTTGATATGATGAACCCAAGGAAGTGAACCTCAGGCTGCATGAAAGTGCACTTCTCTAGCTTACCATATAGCTTATTCTTCCTGAGAACCTCACAAAGCAAGTTCAGATGTTGTAGGTGTTCCTTCTTGCTTGAACTGTAGACTAGAATGTCATCAAAGTATACCACAATGAAATTTCCCAAGTAAGGCCTTAAGACTTCTGTCATGAGCCTCATGAAGGTGCTAGGGGCATTGGAGAGCCCAAATGGCATCACTAACCATTCATACAGCCCATGCTTGGTCTTGAAAGCAGTCTTCCACTCATCTCCAGCTCTTATCCTTACTTGATGATACCCTTGCCTTAGATCAATCTTAGTGAACACTTGAGCCCCACTGAGTTCATCCAGAATGTCATTGAGTCTAGGTATAGGGAACCTATACTTAATGGTGATATTGTTAATTGCTCTGCTATCTATACACATCCTCCAAGTTCCATCCTTCTTAGGCACTAGCAGTGCTGGTACAGCACAAGGACTAAGAGACTCCCTGACATACCCTTTGCTAAGCAATTCTCCCACCTGAGATTGCAGCTCTTGTGTTGCCCTGGGGTCACTTCTATAGGCTGGCTTGTTTGGAAGGACAGCCCCAGGTACTAGATCAATGTGGTGCTCAATTCCCCTTAGTGGGGGTAATCCACTAGGTAGTTCAGCAGGGAAAACATCCTCATAGGTTTTCAGCAAGGCTTGTACTTCCTTAGGCACTTGGTTAGACCCTTCCCCTACCTCCTTGGTGAGGAGGACATAGACTGGCCTAAGATCATTTAACTCTTGCTCCATCTCTGCTTCACTTAACAGCAGAACTTCCTTAGCAGCTTCAGTTAAGAGTGGAGGGTTCCCTTTCAGGATAGGGGGTAAAGGAGCTAAGATGATTTTCTTCTTCCCAAACCTAAAAGAGTAAGTATTGTCCCTTCCCTGATGGACAGCATCCCTATCAAACTCCCAGGGCCTCCCTAATAGAAGGTGACAAGCATCCATAGGCAATACATCACACAAGGCCTCATCAGCATATCCTTTCCCAATAGAAAATGGAACAACACATTGTTGATCTACTCTAACTTCAGCCCCCTTGTTCAGCCACCTAAGCTTGTAAGGTTGAGGGTGGTCTTTGGTGGCCAATGTTAGTTTATCCACCATTGTCTTAGAGGCTACATTGGTGCAACTCCCTCCATCCACAATCAGATTACACACCCTCCCTTTTATGGTGCACCTAGTTCTAAAGATCTGGTGTCTTTGATCTTCTTCTAAGGGTTGGGGTTGTGTGTGCATCACCCTCCAAGTCACCAGACTTAACCCAGCATCAGGTTCTATCAACTCCTCACTAGCCTCTATCTCAGGCTCTTCCATCTCCTCATCACAGACCAACACCTCATCATCCCCCCAATGGATTACCTCTAGAGTGCTCAGAGCTCTTTTAGATGGACATTCTCTAGCAAAATGTCCATATCCTTGACATTGAAAACACTTTTTGAGGGGGGTAGTCTTCCTTTGGCCTGCCTCAACAACCTTGCTTTTATCAGGGTTAAAAGGAGTCTTAGTAGGAGCCACAGGTTCTCCCATCTTAATTCCTACAAAAGGTTTGTAGTTAGGTGTTCTAGCAGGAGTTTTAGAGACACTGGCTTTCCCTTTCCCCAACTTTTCTACTCTTAAGGACAAGTTGACAGCTTCCTCAAAGGAGTATATGTTTTGCAGCCTAACTTTACTAGCTATCCTCTCATCCAAGCCTTCTAAAAACCTTGCTATCTTTTGCTCAGATTTCTCAACAACCTCACATTGCAATGTAAGTTGTTCAAAGTCTCTTAAATAAGATTCTACAGGTTTTTGTTCTTGTTTAAGGTGAGTGAGCTTAATGAACATGTCCTGAGTGTAGTCCCTAGAGACAAACTTAGCTCTCATCTTCTTTTTCAGTTTGAGCCATGACTTAACAGGTTCTTTCCCTTCCCTAACCCTCAAGGTTTTCATGTTTTCATACCACAGTGAGGCATAGCCTTTTAGTTTCATGATAGCAACCTTAAAAGCCTTTCTATCAGTGTATCCTTTAAACTCAAAGACTCTTTCTACAGACCTTAGCCAATCTAAGAAATCATCAGGGTTCAAGCTACCTAGAAAGTCAGGAATCTCTACCTTGATATCTTTGTCTTGGTGTCTGAGAAGATTGTGATCTGAGCCATCTGAATCTGACATTTCAAACTGATCTACAGGTTGTCTCCTCCTTACTCCACCTTGTGGGAAAGGTGCTCCTCTTCCTCGACCTCTGCCTCCCCTTGTATCATTGTTCTGTTGGCCCTCAAGGAGTTCATTGACAGATCTAGAGACCTCCATTACAGTTCTGACAAGATCTTGAACTGTGTTTTCAAGACCTGTGATTCTCTCTTCACTCATGGTTGTATTTTGTGTTTTTAATGTAGTTAGGTAGATGAACTCACAAACCAAAGCTCTGATAACCAATTTGCACTGAAACTATTCAGAAAGACAACTAAACAATGACAATTTGATTGAAGTTCAGACACTTTGCAAATACTCTGTTTCTGTTTGGACTAATTGACAAAGAACTAAGATAGGACCTTAATCAAAGCACAAAGCCAATGATTGAGGGTTGAACTTTGATCCCAGCACACAGCTAAGGACCCAAGCTCACTTCCAAGCACAAAGCAAAGGAAGTTGTCTCAAGCACACAGCCAAGAGATGCAACAGAAACAAGGTTTCAGTTTTATGTTTTACTTCAAATCTGATTTGCATTTCATTAGGTGAAGGCCTTATATAGGCAGCAAAGATACACTCAGACGTTTAGGACACATCTAGGGCCACAAGGGCTTACAACATGAAACAAAATAACAGCTACAAACTTGCAGAATTCTGACATAAAGTAGATAAAGTAGAAAGTAGTTTCTAAAGAGACAATCTTCCTTAATTGTTTGATCAGGTGTGTCTTGGGTGAAGAGTGGACTTTCAAGCTTGGGTTTGTGAACCAAACTGAAGTAGGAAGGCTCCCAAAGATGTGCTGAAGGTACCTCACGCATTGTTTGTTCAAAAGGGGAAGGTTGACAGTGACATATTAACTACTACACCAAAGGCTGAAATCTGGACAGTTTGAAGTTGTCCCTAAGCTAACTCTTTGTGTGTTTGTTTCTTGGAAGGGAAGTCCTGGGGAAAGTTGTAGAGGACCTTCCCAAGACATAGGTTTAGGGACTGGTTAGGCTTGTTTGATTGGCTAAAGAGGAAGTTTTGACAAAACAGCTACACTGCTACATGTAAGGCTGTAACTGGACTGGTTCACTTGGGTTGTGTTTTGAGGGGTGTTCTTGACGTTTTCTGAGGAAGGTTTCCTGGACAAAAAGGTAGTAGACCCTCCCTAGTACCATGCCCCATAGTTGGTTTGGAGTCCCTAAGCTTGGAAGTTGCCCTGAGACCCTCCCCAAGGCACTGCTGCTGGCTGAGTTTCCAAAGGTTTTGTTGGCTTGTTTTGTGAGTCTGTTTTGTGGCTTGTTTGGTCTTGGCTCGTGTCATGGCTACCACTGGCTCGTGTCTTTGTGTGGTGGCTTGGGCCTGGGCTATACAAAGCATTAAGATAGCTTTTGACATAGGGTAGGTTTGGCATTGAATCAAGGTTAGGCTGATCATAGGTTGATTGTCCTTGTCTTTGAGCATGGCCTTGAACTCCTGTTGCAGATACGTTATTGGATAATAGTACATCAAATAATCTTACAATTCTTTAACGAGAATCTGTGTGAGTTATATTGTACTTTCTTATTAACGTAAGATAGTATAGAGTATTTAGCGATACACACCTTGAGTTATAATCATAGTGTTGATTATACGAGTGGGTTGATAATTTTTGTAATCCGTAGAAAGGTACTAAGAATTATTAATCGAGAATAGTGGACGTAGTTTTCAACGTGTGAAACTGAACCACTTCAAAAATCCGTGTGCCTCTCTCTACTCTCTTAACTTTTCGTTATTTTGTTACTTGCGCTTACTTTGATTAATTAAATTAGTTGATTTTAATTCATAAGATAAAATAATTAATTACGTATCATATAAATCGAAAAAGTGGGGTTAGTTTTTAATACTCAATTCCCCCCCCCCCCCCCCCTCTTTCGTATTCGATCAATAGACTCTACAATTGGTATCAGAGCCTCGTGCTCTTGATTGCCTTACAGCAAGGAGTCTGATCCATTTATCCTTTTATTTTTATTTATTTTCCGCTGCATTTAATTTTATCTTAAATGGATTCCAAACATCTGAAGTGTCTCGTATTCGAGGGGAAGAACTACAGTCTATGGAAAAATATGATGACCCATTTCATAAAGGGTAACAATTGGGAGTGTTGGTTAATCATTAAGAATGGCCCTAATAAGATCATGCTTGGATCTGTTAATGGCACTCGCATCGAAAAGAAAGAAGATGACTATGTTGAGGCAGATTATAAGAAAGCTGAGAAAAATTCAAAGGCTATCAGTCTGTTGCAAAACGGCATGACTCATACTGAATTTGATTGTTTCTCATCTAGTTCTACTGCCAAGGAAATATGGGATGGTCTAGAGTTAGCCTATGAGGGGACAACTGTTGTCAAAAAGCAACGTATTGCATTACTGATGCGAAAATACGAATTGTTCTCTATGGAGCACAATGAATCGCTTGACAGCATGTCCACTCGCTTCTCTAGTATCATTAATGAATTGAAAAATCTTGGAAAAACTTTTGACTCCGAGGAAATTGCCAGGAAGATCCTTAGAAGTCTATCTAAACGATGGAGACCTAAGGTGACGGTAATTGAGGAATGTAAAGATCTATCTAACTTATCTTATCAAGAACTACTCGGAACACTAATGGCTCACGAGATTACTCTTTATGAGGATGAGGCAAATGATAGTAATAGTAAGAAAGTGGATTTACAAGCCGAGTCTAGTGAAAAACAAGATTCGGATCTTAAAGATGAAACAGTGTTATTTGCTAGACGTTTTAAGAAAACATTCTTTAATAAACCACAAGGAAAAGCGTTTAACAATAACACCAACAAATCTTATAAGAAGCCAATTGAGTCAAAAGGGTCTCTCTCTCAAGTCGCGGTTGCTTCAAATGTGGGGATAATGATTATATGATTAAGGATTGCCCCACATGGAAGAAAATCAAAGACAAAAATCAACGAGACAAAACCAAGAAGGAATTCACGCAAGTTATGATGGCTTATTGCCGGGGAGATCTTGACACAAAAGACGATGAGTCAGAGGAAGAAGAAGTCGCCAACCTGTGTCTTAGAAACGTCAGTCTTGACCTAATTTCTGACAATGACAATGAAAGTGAATCCGAGATGTGCCTTGTCAACAACTCAGATTCACAACCAGATTCAGAAGATGATGAAAAGGTTAGTCATCTTGAACTTAAAAAGCAAGTTAAAAATTTGTCTAAGAAGTCTTTAATTAAGTATTTTGAAGAAGCCTTAGATCATTGTCATGAACAGAGTCTTGAATTAAAAGATCTTAAAGAACAAATTCTTGATATTGCTGAGGAAAACCAACTTCTAAAGGCCAAAGCGAAAAAGCTCAAGTCTAAAGTTATGGCAACTTCAGCTATAACTTCAGACATGACAAATGTTGAGAAAGAAGCTCTTGAGTCTAAAGTTATAGCTAATGAAGCTATAATTTCAGAGTTAAAGCTCAACATTAAGCATCTTCAAGCCAAAGTTATAGCTGATGAAGCTATAACTTTAGAATTGAAGAAAGTCAATGAGCTTTTACAATATGAAGTTAAGGCAAAGGAAGTTGCTATCATTGATTACAAGAAAGAAAACTCTTTTCTTTCTCAGCAATTGAAAGATATAAAGGCTGAATTCTCCCAAGCCAAAAGTCAACATAATGAGGAGAAATTTTTCTTGAACAAACGATACAATGATTTTCGTGAAAATTTTCTAAAAAGAACAATCCCTCCAAAGACTCGAATGTAGACCATTCGTCGTATGAAAAATAAATTCAGTATTTGAAGGAATTGCTCCTATATGCACGAAAAGTTCATGATAAGTAGGAAGGAAGTCAGAAGGTCTTAGACTTCCTTACTGAACAGTCTTACAATAACATAAAGATGGGTCTTGGTCATGAATGCTATAGTCATAGAGACCATGATAAATGCAAATCCACTCCTTCTGACCGTGATTTTAGAAGAAGGAAGTATGTCAATCTTTCAGAATATCTGATTTGCAATTATTGTGGTCACAACGGTCATGTTAAAGATAATTGTGTTAAATATGTCAACGACAACAAAAATCAAACTGATTTTGTTAAAGAACATGACGTGTCTAGTGTTAATGAGTCTGAACCTGAACCTCAACGTGATGAAGTTAGAAATAATGAGTTCATATGGTATTATGACATAACTTTCGATTACACATATGTACCTTCAAAATCTAAACCATATGTGAATCAGAAGCAGTCATTTAAACCTAATGTGCGTCACAACAATAACAAACACTATAATAAACCTAGAAAACCCTATGTTAAGAAGAAAAGAATTATTAAACAGGTATAGGTTAGAAAGGATCAAATAGACAGAGTCACTAACCCCAAATGACCCAACTTAGCGTGGGTACCTAAAAGCTGTATTTGATTCTCTTGCAGATAATAGTGATAGAAAATAATCTATGGTATCTCGACAGTGGTTGTTCGAGACACATGACCGGAAACAAGAATTTTTTTCTTTCACTAGAGCCCTTCAACGGTGGCAAGGTCACCTTTGGAGACAACAAGAAGGGCAATATAATCGGTGTAGGTAAGATTGGTATATCTTCTTCACATGCTATTAATAATGTATATCTGGTAGATGGTCTTAAGCATAACTTTCTAAGTATCTCTCAATTATGTGACAAAGGCAATAAAGTCGTTTTTCATTCAAATGTTTGTTGCATCATAATTGAAGGTACTAGTATTGTTATCTTAGAAGGCTTACGTAAAAGGAACGTGTATATGATTGTTTTAAACAAAGTCACTACAAGTTCCTTTACGTGCATGAAAGTTACTATAGATGATTCATGCTTGTGGCACAAGAGGTTTGCACACATCAGTCCAACAATTTTAAAGAAACTCAAATTGCACAAGATGATTCCTTTACGTGCATGAAAGTTACTATAGATGAGCGTAGGAATTCTAATAAATGGAAATATAAGAATTCTCATCCTATGCATAGTATCCTAGGAAGTTTGAATAAAGGAGTTCAAACAAGGCGAACCTTAAATAACTTTGTTCATTCTATTCTTTTCTGTCTACTATAGAGCCTACCAACATTAAAGAAGCACTTGCAGAATCCGACTGGATTGTAGCAATGCAAGAGGAGCTTCAACAGTTTGAACGTAATAAAGTATGGCACCTAGTGCCACGTCCAAATAATCGAACTATGATTGGTACTCGATGGTATTCAGAAATAAATTGGATGATTCAGGAGTTATAGTTCGTAATTAGGCTCGATTGGTTGTTCAAGGTTATAAGCAACAAGAAGGGATTGATTATGACGAGACTTTCGCACCAGTAGCAAGACTTGGAGCTATTCGCTTGCTTATCGCCTTCGCAGCTCATAAAGGAATGACACTGTTCCAAATGGACGTTAAGAATGCATTTCTTAACGGATATTTGGAAGAAGAGGTTTTTGTTGAACACCCTCCCGGATTTTTAAATAGCAAATTTCAAAACCATGTTTTTAAACTCGATAAAGCTTTATATGGTTTGAAACAAGCGCCTAGGGCTTGGTACGACAGATTATCTAAATTTTTACTTCAAAACAAATTTAAAAGAGGATATGTCGACAAAACCCTATTTTTAAAATCCGAGGGTTCTGATTTACTTGTTGCTCAAATTTATTGTGACACCCTCAAATTTGCGGAAAGATAACCAAGTAATTTAAATAAATAAAAGATGAGAATACGTTTCTAATAGGTTCACTTTAGTGAAAATCGGTAAATTTTAAAACCGGAACCTATCATTAAATATATTCATCATAACGAAGGTGTCTTAAAGAAAAGGGTTCATAACAAAAGGAAATAATATTATACAAAAGAAATATCCAAAACAGGAGACATATCTCCCGTATAAATACGGAAATAAAAGAGTGTATAATAATATACAATCCTAAAGAACCGAATATAGGTCCAAGGTAAATACTTCGCTCGCTAGCTCGTCAATGTACCCAAGTATGCATCACAAACCTGCCAACCGCTTTAAATATAAACACGGAAGCCACAGTCAGTGGGGAGTAACTCCGAGTTCTCCCAGCCACGAAATGTCGAGTTTAATAAAACATGAACAACATAAAAGCAATGTATATGGAAAATACAAAACCTTAACATATATGATATGCTTTTCATGTTATGAAACAATTAACTAACATATAACCTAGCATATGAAAGCTATCATGTGAATCCGATAATAAAACTATAACACGAGGTAGGGAAGCTGGTATGCTAGCTCAGAGGTTACCGTTAACATGGCCATGATACACTCAAACCCTAATCAACACGTAATCATGTGAATCAGTTAACAATCGGAATCCAAACTCTATCAATCTTAGCCGGCTTGCATCTCACCTTCTAAAACTCATAGAATCATACAAACATGAAAGACCAATACTTCTACAAACAGGCATAAGTTCTTAGACAGTCAATAGTCGACTTCTGTAACTCGAGGCTATACCACAAGGTAGGAAAACATCCTAGTCCTAGACTGATCAGACCTAGCGACAACAGCTATTCCGCTCCCCGTCCCATGAAAAACAGTACACAAGGAATCTCTACTAGGCGACCCCCTAGACAGAGTTGCGCTAGTACTTAAGTGGCTCCATCCCAAGTGGAACTATTAGGAAAGCATGCCTCGACTGGAGTAAGCCCCCAATGCGTGACACAAAGTATTAACCTGAACATATACTCGTTAACGTCCGTTAAGATAGTACGGCCTATCAATGTCATGGTCCAAGATACTCATTTAGAATTAAATGGTCAAGACGCCATATACTCATAATTCTCTATGGGTACTTAGTCAACACGACACCAACCATATAATCAAACAGTCACGGGAAAAACATCCTATCATGTGACTAATTGCATATAAATCATAATCAAATATCATATCGCCTCATATCTACTAAGGCTAATTCATTAATTAAATACAACCTTACTTGAAGACACATCCCCGACCCGAGTCCCGCGACGGGTCATCAGTCAAAACGGGGCTGACTAGATCTTAGTTTGACCAAACCCGTTTGGTCAAACCGGCTAGAAACAGAGTCTTTACCAATTAGACTTAGACATAAAAGCAACATATTCATTACATGTTATTTTATTAAAACTTCTAACATGTGAATTATTAAATCTTACGAAAAACCCGCTTGACCTAAAGGATATCAAATTAAACTACGATCTCGTATTATAATTTCTAACATGTGAGAAATAATAATTTTATGAAAAACCTTTTAATTAAATATTTTACTTATTAACATTTCTCACTTGCTAAATATTACAAAACACGATAAAATAACAATAACTCAAAAACCGTCACAAGTCCATGGAAGGGAACTCATGGGCTGATTTGGGCCGACAAGACACGGGCCTGGACTGGGCCCACGGGCCTGGTTTGGGCCTGTTTTGGGTCGTCATTTTTAAAACCGTTTCTTAATATTTCCCGCATGCTTAACATATTTAAAACCCGTCAAAACAACAACAAAACAATCAAGTATCGACACAAACCCAAAGACCAAATCCCGGACCAACCCAGACCGGCCTGGACCGGGCCTGAACCGGCCTGAACCGGCCTGGTTTGGGCTGGTTTTTCAGCCACCTGTTTCGGCCACCACACACAACCATACCAAATTATTTCTAACATGTTTTAAATTAACAACATCCATTTTAACATCCAATTCAACCATCATTCATACAAAAATCATGGTTATAAATAAATCATCCAAATATGTCAAGAACACTAACATATTAAAAATTCCATACAACATAACAATCATAACTACTTATCATGTTACTACTAAAACCATAAATAACAATAACATGAACAAAAACAAAAGGACAAAAGATATGTAACATTAAATTCGTCGAGTAACTCGGAATCGTTACCTTAGCTAGCAAAATCAATTAGCACCAAAATAAGAAGTATAAACTAAGAAACCCGTCTTCTAATCTTCCCCTAATATATCCGAGTCACCAAACTCGTCTTCAAAATCTT
>JAIUZE010006526.1:0-47584 GCA_022085475.1 Heliosperma pusillum | reverse complement strand
TTTAAGATGACTCGGGAATTTTAAATGATTTTCGGGATTAAACCGTAAAAGTTATTCTTTAAATTCCGAATAAATTCAAAATAATTTTATTAAATTATGATAAATCTAAATAAATCTTAATAAAAATAAATTAAAAATATTATTTTTTTAAATAAAATTTCGGTCTTCAAACTTACAAGGCGAGTCGGAAAAAGTCAACGAAAGTCAAAGTTGACTTAAAAACGGGATTCCCTTGGAATCTCGCAGAAATTCCAAATACGAACTCGGAATTTCAAAATTCGACTGGAAACAATTAATTCCACTTTAAAACTTAAACAGGCTGAAAAGTATCCGTAAAATATTTTCATAAGAAAAATAGGGTACTTTTCGGGTTGTTACATTTATGTAGACGGTATTATTTTTGGTTCTACTAACAATAAATTGTGCAAGTATTTTTCAGATCTTATGACCTCAGAATTTGAAATGAGCATGATGGGAGAATTAAAATTCTTCCTAGGATTGCAAATTCAACAAACGATGGAAGGAATAAAGATTCACCAACAAAAATATGTCAAGGAGCTAATCAGAAAATTTGGTATGGAAAACGCTCATCCAATGGACACACCTATGGTAACTGATAAAAAGTTGACTTTAGACGAAAATGGTAAGTCTGTAAATGAGACTACATATCGAGGTATGATTGGTTCTTTATTATATTTAACTGCAAGTAGACCTGACATTTTTTTTTGCTACCATATGTTATTCAAGTGTTTCTCTTACGTTATTTTTTTCTTTTTTTTTGTTACCGCGTGTTATTCTAATGTTACTCTTACGTTTTTTTAGTCATTTTTTGGTACCGCGTGTTTTTTGAGTGTTACTCTTACGTTATTTAAAAAAATAAAAATAAATAGTTACCGTGTGTTATTCCAGTGTTACTCTCACGTCTTTTTCTTTTCCTTTTTCTTTACGGCATGTTATTCCAGTGTTATTCTTATGTTATTTTTTTTGTTACCTCATATTATTCTTGTGTTACTCTTTTGATATTTTTTTTTACTTTTTTTTGTTACCATGTGTTATTCAAGTGTTACTCTTACGTTAATTTTTTAATTTTTTTTGTTACCGTGTGTTATTCTAGTGTTACTATTACGTTTTTTTAATCTTTTTTTGTTACCGCTAGTTATTTTAGTGTTACTCGTACGTTATTTTTTTTAAAAATAATTGTTACCGCGTGTTATTCCTGTATTACTCTTACGTCATTTTTTTTACTTTTTTTACCTCATGTTATTCCAGTGTTATTCTTACGTTATTTTTTTAATTATTTTTTTTTACCGCGTGTTATTTTAGTGTTATTTTTTTTTTACTTTTTTTTGTTACCATGTGCTATTTGAAATGTTACTCTTACGTTATTTTTTTTTCTTTTTTTTGTTACCGTGTGTTATTCTAGTGTTACTCTTACGTTTTTTTAGTCTTTTGTTACCGCGTGTTATTTTAGTGTTACTCTTACGTTATTTTTTTTTTAAGTTTTTTTGTTACCGTGTGTTATTCCAGTGTAACTCTTACGTTATTTTTTTTCTTTTTTTTTACGGCATGTTATTCCACTGTTATTGTTATGTTACTCTTGTGTTATTGTTATGTTACTCTTTTGTTAAACTTGTGTTACTTCGACGTCACTCTTGTGTTACCTTTTTGTTACTCTTGTGTTACTCATATTTACTCTAGTGTTACTCATATGATACTCTTGTGTTACTCTTATGTTATTCTTGCGATACTTCTACGTTACTTTTGTGTTATTCATATGTTACTCTTGTGTTACTTCTAATATTTAGGAACTTATTTGACATAATGAAACAAAATCCATTTATAAATTACCGTCGCCTTGGGAACTAAATAAATGACTCTAAAATGTACTAAATATTTAAACGGAAAAAGTTTGAATTAATCATTTATTTCATCTTAAGTTTTTCGTACATGTAAGAGTCGAATCTAGACCTTGTTTCGTAACACAAATGCTCTACCATTTTAAACTAATAGATATCAAAATAATTGAAAGCCACATAATAATCCTCAAAACATTACAATGTGCACATTATTTGACTACTACAAAAGTACAAAGTTCCTCAGCCCCAAAATATATTCATAACTTGCAAAATTTACACCAAGTCAATTAGGAATTGATGAGGCACAATGTACTCCAAAATGACATACATCTCATATTATACCAATTTACATATGGATTAATGCTTATCAGTAGAATACATTATTTAGCTTGCTAAAATGAATAAGACAATATAAAGCAAGGAAATTGAATAAGACTTTAAGTCCATGGTGAATCAAGGAGCACTATAAAATCATTCGGGATTCAGCACAAATAATTTGTGATTTTCTAATGGACTTACTTCAGGCTCCAGGTTTGTATATCTTCCTAGTGTTAATTAGGATTTCGGTTCCTGCAGAAAAAGATGCATACAATTATACTCACGAAAACTAAGCCACTATCAACAGAAATATATGAGGTATCAATAAGTGTTGTGATTTTAAACGATCATGACACCTATTTGCCTCTAAAACTCATCAAATGTGAAATATTTTGCCTTCTACGTAATTTCACTATTAATATTTAGTTTTATACAATATTTACCTCCTATTTAGTTACTTCGTATATACTTATAATTCGAGTCATTTTGGGGCACATTAGATCATTTCCAATGGAGTAAATTACGGATCAAATACCCGTAAAATTTATAATTCGTTTAGAAGTGTGTGTTTTTTACGTAGGAACAGTAATAAGGTAACTCATAAACTTGCTCACTTTGGACCTTGGCTTGAGGGTCGTCGAAGTTGGAACCTTACGATACCGTTGGATATTCTTTGTATAGCGGATCGTGATTCTAATATAATGCACTAATCCCACTTCGGGGTTTGTTTCAAAAAAAAAAAATTACGGGTCAAATGGTTATGGGTTGGGTCGGTCACCTGGGTCGGGTCAGCATTAAGCCAATTAAAATTCAGCGCATGTGATCCATTCAGATTTCTAGTAATAATGGGGTCAAATAATTATGGTTCACCTTCGAATTTCGAGTGAGCCTTAACCAGACATAAGGGACTCAGAGTGGAGTATGAGTGATAATGAGACGACACATCTCGTGAGCAACTCAAAATCGGCTCGGTCAAAGCTCGGCTCGTGTGGGATCAACTCTCACTCGACTCGAGAGCCTAACGAGACAAGCCGAGCAAACGCTTGTTTGACTATAAATGATCGCGAGCAGCTCGAACTTGCGTAATTAGATAAGATATTGCTCATAATTTATAAAAATTATATCCTTTGTATCACACATATCAAATATCATACTTATTTGTCAATATTTTAACTTTCAAGCCTTGTTATTGAAAATATCGGAGAAAAAAAATAAAAAAATTGACAATTATATATAGGCTCAATCTGAGCTCGAGTTTGGAGCTCGCTTTAAAGCTCGCAAGCTTGATAACGAATACTCCCTCCGATCAAGACAAATGATAACACTTACTATAAACGGACGATCCACAACAATGGTAACATACTTTATTTGAGCTACAACATTACCATGTTATCCTTATACTCATTTGATGATATTTACATAACATGTCATTACATGACACACCTATCAACCCCACAATTAAATTATATGACACACCTATCAACCCCACAATTAAATCCACAATTATATGGACCACAAACTTTTTTTCTTTTTAACCCTCATTTTTCCACATTTTTTTAAATACACTCTTTTTCACCATGTTATCATTGATGTATATCGAAGGGATTACATTTTTTCAAAGCTCGAATGTTACTTGAGGAGCACAACCCAGAGAGTTGGAGATCACACACCACAGCAAAATAAAGTCAAACTAGTGAAAGTATACAGCACAAAGTCAGGCTTCCTGAAGCAGTAATCCAAACAACGATGGCGTCAACAAATACCAACATTGATTCACCTTCAAATAATCTTCTTCTTATCACTCCCCTTCTTACGTCACAAGATACAGTTCCAGGAGCTGTAGATTTTAACCAAAACCCAGCCTTTCGATCTAACACTGGACGCTGGAGATCTGCTGCTTTTATCATCGGTAACTTACTGCCAAAAATCACTCTTGTTTTTACCGTAGTAATTAACTGATTACATTATTCCATCAATCCATCGTAAAATTTAAGGAGCCGGTAATATTTAGCTTTTGTAATTCGTGGCTCACTCCGTCCGGTCATTTGCTTACCTTTACTTTTGACACAAATATCAAGAAAAAAAGAGTTTGGGGATCATTTATGGTTGTACGACAAGTGGATGGACAATAGTCCAATTGGGTTATCAAATTACTCATAGAAAATAACCTAAAATAGAAAGGTAAACAAATGAATAATAAAACCTAAAAATGGAAATGGTGAACAGATGACCGGGACAGAAGGAGTACTTTATAAACCAATTGAATTATTACTTCCATGACCAATTGGTTTTAGGATGAACCTTTCTTGAACTTATCGAGTAGATTTCCATTTCTCGGTTTCGTCGACTTCACTACTGTTTTCTCTCCTTAGTTCTTATTGAATTACTAGTCCATTCGCTCTAACATTGATTATAGTTGGTGCTGCGCCGGATAAACTTATGTAGTTGTCATAATGTAGGAGTGGAGATGTCAGAGAGGATAGCATATTATGGTGTATCGGGCAACTTAATAAATTACATGACTGAGAAACTAGGACAGTCCACAGCAATGGCCGCGGCCAATGTCAATGCTTGGAATGGAGTCGCCTTAATTTTTCCTGTTCTTGGGGCCATTATTGCTGATTCTTTTCTGGGAAAATACTATACCATTATTGGTTCATCTCTACTCTACATCTTGGTTAGTAAATTATACTCTGTACTAACTTATCTCTTGCATCCGTGATTTGAATCCGACTGTGTCTTCTTATATGAGAAATTGTGTTTTTTCTGTCTTGATGATTATATAGATGCTTGCTTATTGCTTTGCATCCTTTGGAAAGGCTTAGGAGTGTTAAGACTCTTTTCTATTGGTGATAATTGTTACAAGGTAATGGAGCTTGAAACAAAGGAGAAATATGCAAAATGACGGTGCTAAAGTGAAGATAAAGAGTCGGTGAGGGGATGAATGGGTAGTGGGAGAAGTATTTCGCCCATACAAGGGTAATGCATTACCGTAAGAGGGAGGTGGATGACTGTTATCCCTTAGGCGGAGCCATCTTCTCTTAAGAAAAAACAATATCAAGTTCGTAAAGTTTTTGTATTGTAAAATATATACACAATAAAATCATAAAAGATACTTTTTAAACTTATATTTCGCTCCAATAGATCTTGACCAAATTGTGGTCACCCTTACTAAGATGATTAGATTCTTGTGTACATGGCTTGATGAGGGAAAATAAAAGGTTTTCGATGAGAAATTAAAACCTTGGGATATTCTAGGTGGTTAGTGGTTACCCAGTGTTTCTCCATTTTTCCACATGATAACCTCATTTTTAGAAATAACCTTTGACGGGCCATAACTCACCATCACGAGTTTTTGAACTTGACTAGTTGTACGAGTTCTTCGATTTGAAAAAAAATTGTCAATTTGCAATCTCTTGGCAAGAATTACGGGTAGTCAAACAATAAACTTTGACTGACCATGGCTATTTGCAGAAAGCTCCGAACGCGGCGTTTTTTTTTAAATTGATAGTCCTTATCATATCTTCGATTTAAAAAAAAAGAATTGTTGCTTTTGGAACTCGTGACCGTGAGTTATGGGCCTTATGGCTAGTCAAAGTCTTTTTGGTAAAAAAATTACCATGTAGAAAATGAAAAAACACAAGCTATCATGTAGAATATCCTAAAACCTTTAAATATGACGAATATTCCATTTGACCAATTTATACAAAATGTTGCTTGCGGTGATTGCTTAGGTAGTGAGTAGTATATTCATTGACGGATTTTCTAGGGAAGCAAATTCGATAAAATGCACTCAACCCTGGTCTTGAGCTCCACAGAAATGGAAAATAATCTTCAACAGAAATGAAAATAACCTACAAAATGAGGAAGTAACTTAGTTATGTGTGTTGGTTTCTCATATGGAATCTATTTAAACTGTGAATTAGGTATGCTACTAAAATTTATGATGATATTCAATACTAATAGGGGCTGGGCTTGCTAACTTTGTCTGCGATGCTGCCTTCCCTTAGCTGTGAAAAGACCATGAAGCACATTCTTGGATGTTCGCATGATATTCAAAATATTACATTCTTTTTTGCCCTTTATTTGGTGGCTATTGGGCAAAGTGGGCACAAGCCTTGCGTTCAAGCTTTTGGTGCTGATCAATTTGATGGAGAAGATCCTGTGGAAAGCAAAGCCAAAAGTTCTTTCTTTAATTGGTGGTATGTTGGGCTGTGGACTGGTTCTTTGCTAGGCATTGGAGTCTTAAGCTATGTTCAGGACAACCTTAGTTGGGGCCTTGGATTTGGAATTCCAAGCATCATCATGGTGATTGCGCTACTGATATTTGTGCTTGGAACTTTGACATACCGGTATCCTGAGAAAAGGGTAGGACGAAGTGCGTTCTTTAAAATTGGAAGAGTATTTTTTGTAGCAGCAAGGAACTGGAATTCCGTAGATTTTGCGCTTGATGACAATCATAAAACTCAAAGTGTCTTGCCTAATCATGAATCTGAGCAGTTCAGGTAAAGAAAATTACTTTCTCACTCAACTTCGTACTGAGTTAATTAGACAGTTTGACTATGATGATTAGCCAAGTAAGTTGAAGGGAACACGCAGTTGTGCTATTTCTTTATTCTCTTTCTCTGTTGGACCTTGGGTGGATGTGGTTTACGAAACTAGTGTTGAACCCGGAAAAATGTTGAAATTTCTATTATAATTTAAATAACAAGGTACACTATTTTCATTGGTGTCTTTTCATATGTCTTGACATCTCCATTTGTTTCAATGAAAATGGATGGAAAAATCATCTCGTATTAATCTCTACTTTAAGACCATGCATAAGAGCCAAGCAATTATCAAATATCGCAGAGTTCGCCGAATTCTTGTCTCGAAGTACCGGAAGTACCGTTAATGCAGATAGACCGTCTCTAATGATCCATAGGGGAAAATTGTGTTTAGTATTTTATTGAATACTACTACTTCAAGATAAAAACTACAGCAGCCAGTTAACGAACCAGTTTACTTTGAGCCGTTACAATTTAAAACCAAATAATAGTGAATCTTTGTTAGAAATTATTTTAAATAAACCTTTGTTACAGTAGGTAATACTATGAAAGTTTTGGAATTGTAATTTGTATTTATATATATTCTGTATTTTCATATTTTCATTTGTGTATTATACGAAGAATCTGAAGGCTGCTTAACTTTAAGCTTGCCAAGCAGCTTGTTTAGCTATTGCTTTATAAATGGATTTAGTCCTACACTCGCACTACACATACCTTTAGATTTATCATTTTAGGATTAAGATTTTGAAGAGAGAATTGTAAGTGCTTTTAATAGTGGGACTTATATAAGAACTGATTGGTTTCATTTCTAACTTACTAGGTTCCTTAATAAAGCTTTGCTTGGGCCCAACTTATCAGAGGTAGCAGAAGCTTCTTGCACCACAAGAGATGTTGAAGAGGCAAAGTCCATACTTAGATTGTTTCCGGTTTGGGCTACAAGCTTGGCATTTTCAATTGCCTTCGCCCAAACTTCAACTTTCTTCACCAAGCAAGGTGTTACACTGGATAGACGAATTGGATCAAGCTTTGTTATACCACCTGCATCATTACAGTCTTTTTTGGGTATATGTGTTGTTATCTTCATGCCATTTTATGACTGTGTTCTTTTGCCGGTAATCCGAAAGTTCACCAGCAAACCAGCTGGGATATCCATGCTTCAGAGGATTGGAACTGGATTTTTCTTTGCTGTCGTTTGCATGATAGTTTCAGCTATAATAGAGAAAAAAAGGATTGAGACTGCGTTGCAACATGGGCTGGTAGATCTGCCTAATGCAACTGTACCTATGAGTATTTGTTGGTTGCTTCCCCAATATGCCTTATTTGGAATTGCAGAGGCATTTACCATGGTTGGTCTGCAAGAGTTTTTCTATGGTCAGGTCCCCAATGGTTTACGTAGCGTTGGACTATCTATGTATTTGACTATATTTGGTATTGGAAGCCTTTTAAGTAGCTTTCTTGTCACTCTTATTAGCAAATTAACTAGTGGAGGTGGGGCTGAAACGAGTTGGTTTTCAGATAATTTGAATCGTGGGCATCTTGATTATTTCTATTGGTTGCTGGCTGGCCTTAATGTGGTAGGATTGATCCTCTTCATGTATTTTACAAGATCTTACATCTACATCAAATGCAAGGTTCCTATGTAAGGTGTGGGATCGAAATGTGAAAATTTGTTGTACATTATACAATGTACATAATGGAAATAGCACTATCGATGGGAATATGGAACTTTAGAATCTTGTATTGGTGATCATTGCTGAAGGCTGTTCTTGTTTTGAATCTGAAAGATCTATGATTTCATCAACTTTTCTGCTACTGTATAAAGAGTGGCTTTTCTGATGTTGGCGGATTAGTTACAACTTACAAGATCAAGTTCTTGCAATGTTTCAATTGCTTCTGATACTTCTTACTACACGTGTATCCAGGTATATTGAGTAGTTGCTGGTAGACATGTCAAATGGATCATTTGGGTATGGTCATTATTGGTGTACTCTTATTGGTTCATTTTAGGTGCGGGTTACTTGAAATACATGTCATTATTATTAAGGTTTATACTTCAAGTCAGTCTTGAGTTGGGGTGTTTCTGATATTGTCAATTCGTGTTCTCGTCTACTTCGGTTGTAGGCTCATTGTGAGTGGGGTCATTCAAGTCTGGTTAGTTTCGCCAACTCTAGTAACCATTAGTAAGTGGATTCTAGCTTTATTTGAGTAGTTCGAGAACATACCTAATATAACCCCCCCCCCCCCCCCCTCCTCCCAAATTAAATTTAACGAGGATTTGGTGCCCCGCCATTCTTGTAACCGTCACCTGTAATCCGCGCTGGTGTCCCCCCTTCAGAATCCCGTATCATATCTGTGGAAAGTGAAATAAACAGTATTGCTGTACAGGCATTTGTGACATGTAGTAGTGCATATGCTGTTCTCAAGGTAAGAACATCTACAGTATTATTATCTACTCCACAACATTATAAATAAACAAGCTTTCAATTGATTCCCTCTGGCTTTCAAGACGTATATACTTTACCTACCGCACTACCAAATACGAAGTACTAGAGTAGATAGAAAATTCCAGCACTCGTTGAATTATTAAGCTAGTTTAACTTGCACCTTTTCTGTGCAAACACTATGATGTAATAATGTCGTTAATTGCAGGAATCTCAGCAATGTGAATTCGCTGTGCCATCTGATTTGTGCTGGAGGATGAAGAAGAAGGCCAGTTTATAAAACCCCGTTATGGACCTGGAGTGTTCAGGTAGAGGACTATAATAATAGTCATTCTGGTTGTGCTTTTGTTCCGTATTTTGCAAGGTCGGTTTAAAACTGCACCTTTTCAGTTCATTATAATAAGTCATCTGTGTGTATTTGTCACGTTAGAATTAAATTGAATTCTCAGAATTAGATTGTGCTTAGCGCATTGCGCTCACTGTTTTATGCAGATGAAATGAACAAGACCTAATAGCCACAACAGAGATTTGTAAGCAACTTCATTATAACATTTACATCCATGCATCTAATTTACTTTAGAATATCATCATTAGCCCATGCCTTGAGACTGTGTACAACTACAGGGAGATTAATGAGTAATGAGTAATTGCACTTTTATTCTTTCATTCATATTTCAAAACCAAACAATTGTTAGCTTTTTGCTCCTTTGGAAACGGGCAATATGTACATTACATCTGTATTATCTGTTGTGGTAGGCTTCTTGATAAACCTTGCTTGCTGGTGGAGTCTTAAAGAGGTTGTCAAGATCTTTACGATATGGGCACCAAGTTTAATCTTTGGAGTTGTCTTTGCACAAACTTTCTAAACAAACCAAGTCATCGTTTTGTATGATACTATAAATTATAGATGGTTGTCAGAAAATCAAAGTTGCATAAATCTTGATTACTTATTAAGCTTGCTTGTTGTGTTTTTGTGATAGTGGTGGTGCTTCAGGATTCCAATGCACCGTGTCCAAGATCAGGACGAGCTTTGTCACTACCTCTGCTGGAACGCATCAGCTGTCCGCCGCACCCATGTTGGGCAATAGTATAGGTGGGTTCTATTCCTGTTTTTTCAAGATTATACATGCACTCCCAAACTCGGGATCCTCCTCATCATGTAAAGTGTGTGTTTGAATTTGGAAACTGCTCGTCAGAAGCCTACTATGGATCGGAACAAGTTTTCCTTAATTCTAGGGGACACTGGGTACTTGTGCAACTGTTTTAATAAGGTCATTTAGTCTTTTGTCGACCGCTGAGGTGATAATCACAAATTGTAATTGAAGACAGATACTTTTCGTCACTTAAAAAAGACCTCTCACAAGCTACAAGTGGGCGAGGGTTGTGAGAGATCTTTTTAAAAAGACGGTGCTTTTTGAAAAGACGGTCCCAAGCGAGACTTATTGGGTAGTAATAAGGTTGCTAATTTCATTGATCATCATTTGTCAATTATTGCACTACCTTAAGATTTACTTCCATGGAGTTTTTGTATACCCAGTTTCTTCGAACTATATGTGGCGTTTTTTGTTTTCTAAAAACATTACTAGTAATCCTAAACTTAATAAATACTCACTCCATTTCATTTTTATTACAGTGAGGATTCTCTATTCTGTTGAGTTTATGGATCCAATACTTAAGAGGGGGAGGGGGTGAATTAAGAACCTGTTAAAACTTTAAACAAACAACTCGAAATTTATCTGTTACGAATCAGCACTCAGGCAAATTAAACAGTACAACGCACTGTTTAAACAATGAAGATTGTGCAGTACTGATTCGAACAGATTCGTGAATGAATCGAAATATAAGAAAACAATATAACAATCAAACAACAATAAGAACGCAGCGATTTTTAAGTGGTTCGACCTACTCTCTAAAGGTCTACGTCCACTATCTCTCTTATTAATATCTTCCTTATAAATCAACCCGATTACAAAGAAGACCCCCACGATCAACCCGATCGTGCGACTCGAGTACAACCCCGTACCTCAATAAATCTCTCACTCACAAATCTGAAAATTACAAATCTTTTGACTCCTTATATGGTTCACAACTTTGAACAATGGAGAACAATATCCTTAGAAGATGGATGATCAGGAGCAACTCGAAAAGATAGACACAACTCACAAAGGTTTTGCAAAAAGAGTTTTTTGGAAAATAAAATCAAAGCTCAATTCTTTTTGCAAATTAACGTTTCAGCACAAATTGGTGAGTTGTTTAATTCTGATATGGACTCTCAAATATATAGAAAAAATATTAGGAGAGTATGACAAGATAAGGAAAGCATATTATAAAAGATAAAATATTTTCCAAAAGATATATTTTCCAAATCTTGAATAAAATAATCTTCCAAATATTTAATCTTTCAAAATAATATTTTCCAACTGGAATAGGATTATCTTATCATAAAATTTTGTTCAAAGAAAAATTGTTTTAAGAAATCTTTTCCAAATCTCACGAAATATCTTTGAAAAACATTCAGCGTTTTTCTCTGCTGGACAGACCCGTTTTAAACAGTCTGTGAGACTGTTTAAAACAGCCAAATCGAGTTATACTCAAGATCATTATCTTTACACCAACTAGACACATGACAATTGACTAAAACTAATCTTCAATTATCATCAAGCTTCATTTCAACTTTTGCATTCTGTGAATAACATATCTAGGCATGCACAAAGCAATCAAACACGTTAAAAACCAAGTAGGACGGACTTGTCATCATCAACAAACATGGTTCAACAAATTCCCCCTTTGATGATGGCAAGTCCTTAGTGACAAGTTCCCCCTCAACACAAGATTAGTAAGACAATAATAATCATGACAATTAATAGAAATAGGAAACAGTCTAAGATCAGCATAGTTGAAATGAACCTTTAGTTTTTCGAAATGCAAAGAGGAAAACTTCATAGTCAAAGGTCTAAAGATTAGTAGCTACTAGGTACGAGATCCACCACTATTTCCCCCTCTTGACATCATCAAAAAGAGAAAGAGAGTCAAAATAGTCAACGCACACCCATTGTCATAAAGACAAGGAAATAGCTACCGACACACAGTCCGCATAGACATCATAATAACTAGTTCCAAACAACCAACGAGAGCACCATATACAAACACATCCACAAAAAAGAATAGGCAATATATGGGTTAGGCTGATTTAAAGGGATATGTCGAGGAAGGGCAAGTTATGAAGGGTAAAGGAGGGTTTATGTTAAGTTAGAATTGACTATGAGTATGAGTATAAAGATTACACGAGATATCTAAGCTTCGTGAAAGAATTTTGTAGCAAAAGATCAAGATACATGCATATGGAGTTTTGAAGAACATGAAAAACGTAGGAGATTTGAAATCAATGAGGAATTAACTAAATCATCACATAGTGCTCATATTCCTCCTTCTTCTTCTTCTTTTTTTTTTTTTTCGTTCTTCCTTTTTTTTCGCCTTTCTTCACTTTGTTTTTTTTCATCACTTTTTTTTTTCAACATTTTTTTTTTCATCATTCTTTTTAGCACTTTCACATTTCTCATAAGAACTTATATTGTAATGAGAATCTCCATAAAAAGTTATACCATCATCAAAAATCCCCGATGAAAGTGCAAGATGAAAGCATGTGCAAATATCATTATCGTATTAAAAATGGCACGAATAAAAGAAACTCAAGTGCAATATACTCAAACCAAAATCAATTAGGCGAAGGTATAAATTAGTTTTGGGTTGTAGGTTAAATGGTTAGGCAAATTGATTTAGTGCTTCCTATCTATTGTAGATAGGTTTTGGTAAAACAAGGTTTGGGTTCTGGGTTCTCAACTGAACAGTGCAGAGGACTGTCCAATTTCGGTTTGGCAAGTTCTGGGTTGTTTTGGCTTATCTTTGGGTTATTTGGATTTTGCCTTTATTTGAGAACAAATGGATATGCAAGTTAAGTACAAACACCGAATTGTCAAACCCCTTACTAGTCTATGAGAGGAGGACCAGACTAGGCAAACTACAACCATGTTCCATAACTAATGGAGAATTACTGATGATCATTATTTATATACATATTTTACGCTTCCATTAGACACATATAACTCGATTTACCGTCTTTCCTTTCTTATTTCTATGTTGTTTTAGCTAGAATATCGATTCTGCCGCTTCTATTATGTTTTAATGCAGATTGGATGCATTTGGAGCTTTTTGAGTAGATATGAAGCATGGCGGAGTCGGATCGTAGAAGGTTAGGCATGGGAATCGAGAACGAAAGAGAAGAAATGAAGAAAATCGAAGAAACGAGCGAAAAGAAGGGATGCTCGACCGAGCATAGTGTCTTGCTCGATCGAGTCGGGCTGAAGGTTGCTCGATCTAGCAACATACCCTTGCTCGATCGAGCAACCTAGTTTTTCGACGACTTTTTCATATTTTCCTAAACTTTAACCTAATTAATTAGATTTTTGTATTATAAAAGGAAAGCTTGTCTTTCATACTTTCTGAGGCTATTGAATACTTTTAGGCTTTAATTCAGAAACCCTAATTAGTTTACTTTGCCTCCGGATTTTATTCATCAAAGACGATTGTCTTTAGTTCGACTTGTAATCGGTATTCTTCAATCTTTCTTTGTTATTCAATTTAATTACCTTCTAGTTCTTTAATTATTCTTTGTTCATCCTTTCATTGTTGTTAATCATGTTTACTTTAATTATTATTGTTGTTATTTATATTATTATGAGTAGCTAAATTCCTTTCTAGGGTTGAAAGGGGATCTAGGATTGTTAGAAGGGGTAGATTAATTGATTGAATTGCAATTGCATGGTTATCGTTTGATTATCGTTTTAATTCTAGTTGTTTGATTACTGGTCAGGATTAATTAACTAGTCTCGCAAATTAGGATTGACACCGACCGGGTTAAGACTAAGATAGGCTACGATAATTGAATAGAACTCGTTTAATGATAGCGATCGCATGTTAAATTGTAGATCTAAAGGGCATAATTGAATCGACCGATCTTGTGACCTTAGATAACTTTATTGCATGATAGTTGACTACATCCTTACCCCTGAACAATAATCCTAGTAAACCTGAGACCCTAGACTTTTAATCTTATTGTTTTCAACCTTATTAGTTTGTTATTGCTTATTATTAGTTGTTATTATTATTAGTTGTTATTGTTTACTTTAGTTGTTGTTATTAATTGCTATTAGTTTAGAAACCACAATCAAACCCCAGAAATTGTTACTTAAGAGACAAACCTAGTTTAACAGATTAGAATACTACCGCCTCCCTGTGGATTCGATACCTTGCTTACCGCTGACTATTAGTTAGTAGTGAATTAGGTTTTACTTTGATTAAGGTGACGCGACTTTACCCTTATCAAATTTGGCGCCGTTGCCGGGGAGGCAACAGTTTTCTGTTTGTTTCTACTTAGTTTGTCTTTTTCGTCTCAGGGAACCTAAGTTCCTTGAGACCGTTCTCATCCTTTTCTTTAGTTTTTGTTTATGCCCAGGTGTTCTAGGTCCGTTCTCGTGCCCTACGATTCCGAACCAGAGAAGACTCTTCGGTCTAGACGAAACTTTTGGAAGGAAATTCAAGAAGCGGAAGACTTGAGTACGCTTGAAACAATTTACGCCGAATTCGTCGCAGAAAAACCATCCTTAGAAGAGGATACACCTATTTCTGCACCTACTACAACCATGCCTACTTTAGCCAGTCATTCGGAGCCTACCGTTGCATCTATTCCCAAGGGATTTCAACTCCCTACTACGGGTAATAGTACTTTTGAGATTCGTCCATCTTATATCTCTTTGGTGGAGCGAAACATGTTTGAAGGAAGCCCTACTGAGGATCCCGCTAAGCATATGGAGAAATTCACTAATTACTGCTGCTCTATTCCTTTGACAAGTGGGGTGACACAAGATCAGATCAAGTTGGTGTTGTTTCCCTTTTCACTACGAGACGGGGCAGAAGATTGGTTAAGTGAGTTAGATATGGCTGCACTTGGCATCACCGATTGGAATTCTTTGGCTCTTGCATTCTACAAAAGATATTTTCCGCCACAGAAAACCAATGTCATTCGAAGTCAAATCACAAGTTTCAAACAAGGTCCCCAAGAGAACTTTAATGAGGCTTGGGTTCGCTTCAAAAAGCTTGTCAAGTCTGTTCCACATCATGGCTTTGATACTTGGTTCTTATGCAACCAATTTTATAATGGGTTATATGATGATCAGAGGACATTGCTCGATTCTGCTGCTAATGGGAGATTCCAAAATAACACTACTGATGCCAATGCTTGGAAGTTGATTGATGAGATGGCTACTCACACTACTGAGTATGGGAATCCTAGGGGTAATGTGAGGAGAGGAGGTTCAGATAATGCCATTGTAGCTCAGTTGGAGGCATTAAATGCCAAAATTGCTGAGTTACAAACTTCAAAGTCCTTGGAAAATAAGCAAACGGTTCATGCCATGGTTCAACAAGAGCCAACCTGTGAAAGATGTGGTACTATGGGGCATAATGCAGTGGAATGTATGAGTACGGTTGATCAAGTGCTTGCCTTTCAATCCTTTAAGCAAGGTTCACTGTACTCTAACTTTTACAATGAAAGGACAAGAGAGCATCCCAATTTCTCCTACCGAAGTCAGAATGTTCTTAATCCTACCCCACCACCGCCTCAGCAACAAGGTTCATCTTATGTGATTCCTCAGAATCGCAATCCCCAGGGTAACTTTAACCGTTCCAATCAAGGTGGCCAAAACTTTCAACAACCTCCACCTCCACCACCTCCAAGTAATGATATGGCGGAATTAAAAGCCATGTTGCAGCAGAGTCTTATGATTCAACAGAAGCAAGATGCTCAAATCTCACAACTGATAGCTCATAACAAGATGGTTGACACTCAAATTGCCCAATTGGCAATTCAAAATCCACATAAACAAACGGGTAATCTTCCTCCTCAAGGACACCCTCCACATGAACAAGTCAATGCCATCGCTTTGAGGAGTGGAACCCATTACAAAGGCCCTGAAATGATAAGGGATGAAACCAATGAAAACTTGGAAGTTGCTGATCAAAGTTCGAAAAAAGGCGAAAAAGAGGCTGAAAACAAGGTTGCTCGATCGAGCAGAACCCCCTTGCTCGATCGAGCAACCCAGAAAATCTGCCCAAATTCTACTCGGGAAGTTTCTGAAAGTTACAGTACAGAAAAACTCGATCGAGCAAGCCCTCTGCTCGATCGAGCAACCCCTGATCAGGATGAAAAGCCTTCTAATTCATCTTCCAAAGCCAAAGAAGCCGAGCCCATTGTAATTAAACTTCCTTTTCCTCAACGCCTACATAAATTAAAGCTCGATAAACAGTTTGGGAGGTTTATTGAGGTAGTGAAGAATTTACAAGTGAGTGTACCATTTACCGAGTTGATCACTCAAGTGCCGGCCTATGCAAAGTTTCTAAAGGATATATTGACAAGGAAGCGGTCCTTTAATGAAGTGGAGACGGTTGCATTTACTGAGGAATGCAGTGCTGTGTTGCAATCAAGATCACCACCTAAGCTAAAGGATCCAGGGAGTTTTTCTATTCCTTGTAATATAGGTTGCTTAGCAATTGATAAAGTCCTTTGTGATTTAGGGGCTAGTGTTAGTGTAATGCCATTTTCTATATGCAAAAAGTTAAATATGGGTCAACTTACTGTTACAAACATGACCTTACAAATGGCCGACCGTTCTATTAAACACCCTTTAGGGATTTTAGAAGACGTACCGGTTAGAGTAGGGAAGTTTTTCATACCAGTTGACTTCATTGTCTTAGATATGGCTGAAGACACCCAAGTTCCTATCATCTTAGGACGACCATTCCTCCATACCGCGGGGGCGGTTATAGATGTTAAGAATGGGAGACTTACACTAACAGTGGGGGATGACAATATTACTTTCAACTTAGAGCATTCAATGAAACACCCCATGCTAGAAGAGACATGTCATAGGATCGATATTGTGGATTTGAATGTTGATGATTGTCTCTCTTTATGCTTGAATAGGGATCCTATGAAGATCGCCTTAATTTCCAGCACTGCTGAAGCTGGAAGCTCACGGAGTAAGGAAGCAGTCGAGATGGACGAACTGCTAACAGGAGAGGAATGCCAATTACAAAGGTTGTATAGCTTAGGTAACCCCCATATGGTTACCGAGATCCCCATTCATCCTGGCTGATGAGCAGTAGTGACAACTGGTCACTACTCCCCCATTTTGCAGCTGGTTTGGGGGAAGCTATGTCTATAAGCTGGTATTATCTATCCTTGTACTTTCTTTTATTGTATTTTCTTTTAGTTATTTCCCCTTTTCCCTTTGTTAGTAGTGTCCTTTAGGTTGCTGCTGTTGGTTGATTGTGTGATGTTGTGCTGTTAGCGTCACAATGAGGACACTGTGACATTTAGGTTTGGGGGAGAGTCTTTATTTATGTTGTGTGTTTAGTTTATTTAAAAAAATCCATAAAAATTGAAAAATTTACAAAATCCAAAAACATGTTTTCATTTTATTAGGACGAGTCTTGGTGAGTTGAATAACAATGATAATAATTTGCATTGTTTCTGCATTTGAATCCCAAATAAGTTGTCCATGTACATTGTTTTGACTTGCTATTTTTGAAAACAAAAGCTCATAGTACAAGTCTTGACCGTTTTTGACATACCTTATGCTAATTAGATTTGGCAATTTTTGTTGGTAAACCACTTAAAATTTTGAGGTCTATAGAGCTTCCTAGGCCAGGAACATTAATAAACTGGTCTCATTGTCTTTAGGCTTGAGCGTGGTACTCCTTGTGGAATATGTAACATCAAGTTGCATAAGTGTGACATTTGTTTCTTGATACTATACGCGTTCGTTTGATAAGTGCATGAGGTAAGGTGGTTCTTTTTGTTCAAATAAGCCTCACATAGCCAAAAAGACTTGATTTTATACCCTTATTATTGAGTTCTCTATGTTTAGCCCATTTGAGCCTTTGTAGCCTGTATCATAACCTATCTAATAGCTACATTCCTAGAACTTGCCTACCTTATCGGGATAGTCGCAGTTGCATGTTTTTCTTATCTACTTGTCCACTATGGTTGGGTCTGGATTTCTGAAAAAAGAATATCAATTGGGTGTAGCAAGTATGTTGGCAGTTGTGTCATTTATTCCCTTTGTTGAGAAAAGTTGTGAAGTAAAAGAGCTGAAAAGAGAAAAAAAAAATGATGAAGAAAAGAAAAAATGATAAAAGAAGAAAGAAAAGAAAAGAAAAGAAAAATATGTTGCTTCATTAAATTATTCAAGGGATGATGAAAGGGATTATACTAGAGTCTAATGCATACTTAGAGAGCAATATCGATCTCTCTTGTGTTGTCAAAATTTAAGATGATTTCTCTAGTTGGTGTTGGTTTGTGCTAGTCTTGTAGATTTGTTTTGGTACGTGTCGCTGCGACTACCGGTCTTAGCCCCACATTTCCATACGTGCCTTGGCACAATCCATTTCTATACCTTCACCCATTAGCCTCCCCTTTTGTCCTGATTCATGTACTTTATAGCGAATGCGTATTAGTTGGGGAAATTACTATCACATTAGAATGCATGCATGTTTCATAAGTTGAGTGAGTGTTTCTATTTCTTTCTATCTTCACAAAACTCACCTTTACATAAACTTATGAGTGCTTGAGTGAATCCGCGAGAATCCGACAAATTTGAGCCTTGCAAGATTGAAAGGTATTTGGTTTTTGTCTGTACTACGGTATCATGTAAAATCTTGGATTATGAGCTGCGTTTTCTACTTTCCCGTGCCTTTGAATTTGTTTTATTGGTACAACTTAGTCATTACTTTGTTATAGATATGGATAGCTTGGGATTTGTATGTGCTTTAACATTAGCTTTGAGTTTTTCATTCACCATTTGTATGTTTGTCCTTGTATAATGTTGAGTGCTTTGCTTAGGGACAAGCAAAGGATTGGTTTGGGGGAGTTTGATGATCATTATTTATATACATATTTTACGCTTCCCTTAGACACATATAACTCGATTTACCGTCTTTCCTTTCTTATTTCTATGCTGTTTTAGCTAGAATATCGATTCTGCCGCTTCTATTATGTTTTAATGCAGATTGGATGCATTTGGAGCTTTTTGAGTAGATATGAAGCATGGCGGAGTCGGATCGTAGAAGGTTAGGCATGGGAATCGAGAACGAAAGAGAAGAAATGAAGAAAATCGAAGAAACGAGCGAAAAGAAGGGATGCTCGACCGAGCATAGTGCCTTGCTCGATCGAGTCGGGCTGAAGGTTGCTCGATCTAGCAACATACCCTTGCTCGATCGAGCAACCCAATATTTCGACGACTTTTTCATATTTTCCTAAACTTTAACCTAATTAATTAGATTTTTGTATTATAAAAGGAAAGCTTGTCTTTCATACTTTCTTATGCTTTTTGAATACTTTTAGGCTTTAATTCAGAAACCCTAATTAGTTTACTTTTCCTCTGGATTTTATTCATCAAAGACGATTGTCTTTAGTTCAACTTGTAATCGGTATTCTTCAATCTTTCTTTGTTATTCAATTTAATTACCTTCTTGTTCTTTAATTATTCTTTGTTCATCCTTTCATTGTTGTTAATCATGTTTACTTTAATTATTATTGTTGTTATTTATATTATTATGAGTAGCTAAATTCCTTTCTAGGGTTGAAAGGGGATCTAGGATTGTTAGAAGGGGTAGATTAATTAATTAATTAAATTGCAATTGCATGGTTATCGTTTGATTATCGTTTTAATTCTAGTTGTTTGATTACTGGTCAGGATTAATTAACTAGTCTCGCAAATTAGGATTGACACCGACCGGGTTAAGACTAAGATAGGCTACGATAATTGAATAGAACTCGTTTAATGATAGCGATCGCATGTTAAATTGTAGATCTAAAGGGCATAACTGAATCGACCGATCTTGTGACCTTAGATAACTTTATTGCATGATAGTTGACTACATCCTTACCCCTGAACAATAATCCTAGTAAACCTGAGACCCTAGACTTTTAATCTTATTGTTTTCAACCTTATTAGTTTGTTATTGCTTATTATTAGTTGTTATTATTATTAGTTGTTATTTGTTTACCTTAGTTGTTGTTATTAATTGCTATTAGTTTAGAAACCACAATCAAAACCCCGAAATTGTTACTTAAGAGACAAACCTAGTTTAACAGATTAGAATACTACCGCCTCCCTGTGGATTCGATACCTTGCTTACCGCTAACTATTAGTTAGTAGTGAATTAGGTTTTACTTTGATTAAGGTGACGCGACTTTAACCTTATCAATTACCAACTTAATGACACAACAACTCTTTTTCTAGTCACTCATAGAGAAAACTTTTACTGGATCATTAACTACGAGCTACAGTTTAATAGGCCAAATTCTAATAAGATTTTCTCAAATTGTTCCCTTGCTAAAGGTTTAGTAATTAAAAGTCGGATAACTGATCTTTAGTTTTACAAAACTTTAAGCAAATGTTCCCTTTTTCTACAATGTCACGCATAAAGTTTATCTTAAAATATTGACGGGATTTTATGAAATATTAATTGTACTCATGTTATCGCAAAGAATAGGCACACAAATAATAATCATACCGTAACCCCGTAATATTTTTCTTACTCATTTGGTTCATATGACGGAACGATCGTTTGGTCGTGATTCCAAGTGCCATACTTTGCTCCGTACACATTGATTTAGCTTGTGTTATTTAATCCCTCTGAACTTTTGGATGTCTGATTGAACAGTGTTCTTGACTGTTCTGTTCTCCTTGAACTTGAGATGACTTTAATCAGAACAGTTCAAGTAACTGTTTGACATGCTTCTGTTTTACTCATCAAGTCCTCGTAGGCTATCTCTTGTTCTTCTCATCTCAACTTTGTAGGCTATATGTGAGAGGTCAAAAACATCGTCTCATATGCACCTTGAGCAACGAAAGTTATTTTGATCAATGCATGTTGCTCCCTCTCACTTTAGCCTGCAAAACAGATTATACTTTGGACTTGGGTACCCAAATTAACTTGGGTCCCTTTTGGTTAGTCACTTGTGCTAATAAGTCCTTTCGAATCCACATTTTCTTGACAATCTTACAATTTTGTTCCAAGTAACCTAACCGCTTCTTACAAGCATTAAATACGTGTCATGTTCTCCCACAAAATTTGCATAAGGTGTATTTGTGGGAAAATCGGTATTCCCACAATACAATTATTATAGGATTATAACGAAAAAGCAATAACTTGATTATGCGAGTCATAAACGAAAACAAGAAAAGAATAGAGATTTAGAAATCAACCTCCGGTCGCGTAAAGAACAGAGATATCAAGGTAGATATCCTCCTAATCGTTGCACCCAAGATGCTCCGAGAAATACCCTTCTCCTTTGCTAGAAAGAGAACCTCTTACACGATCTCACTGATGAGAAGGAGGTTTTGTGTTTTTCTTGTGATGAGAGTGAGAGAGGCAGAGTCAGAGAAAAGACAAATTAGGTTTTAATAAAACCCTAATCACACCTCTTATACTCTCAGATTACCGAAATTAAGGATGAGATATTATCTCCTTAATTCGGTTATTATGACCGAGTAAAGAGGGCCAAAATAGGAAGAATATCTTCTTATTTTGGTTACTCTTTTACATTCCATAAAATGTAAAATACATTTTATAAATTGTCAATAATTAATACCGATATTATACTTAATGACAATATTGTATAAAACGTCTCATCAATAAACAAACTAACTTCTTAGTCATTTAGGGTATCAATATGATTCTGTAATCACATTTCTCAGACACATCCTATAGGTGTGACTTTTAGGGACCAGTTGATCACCGCCATCTAAATGATAATAACGTCAAACTTCTAGCAAGCCAACCGTTATTAGGTAAACGTTAATCAACTGATAAAATACTCTTAGTAAACCCAGTGTACTTGTAAGAGATTTATTCGCGTTATCACAGTAACTGTGTAGGACACCTAGCTCACGAACCTTAGGTATACTGTCTCGATCGAGAGATGTATCTCCTCGATCGAGAAGATATGGTATACTAAAGTCCTCGATCGAGTGCAGATCTTCTCGATCGAGCAATACATGTGGTCGATCGAGAAGGACAGTGTCTCGATTGAACCCTTGCTAGTTCCAACAATCTCCCACTTGTCCTCACAAGTGTATGTGCGATAACCGATTCTCATATCCATAAAATTTCTCCCACTCAATGTAAGACAATTTGCAAAATCCGTATTCACAAAGGTCGTATCCTACAATCGATCAGTATCAAGAGTGGTTTTCCCGATTAGAGAGTAACTCAACTGATAAACGAATCATTATTCGAGCATGGCCATGCATTTCAGTTACTACTCCTTGAGTGGCCCTGAGAAATAACTAAAACCTGATAAAGGTTGGATATTTTCCTCAACTCGAATCCTGCAGATACAAGCGCAGTATGAAATGACCCAGTAAAAATCTACTTAGCCTCCTGTTACGGTCGACCACGAGAAAGAAACCAAAGTCACCCAAAAAACTGCCTTAATCTCAAAAGACAGTCGATAGTCAAAAGAATCGACTCTAGGAACACTATGGACGTCCTATCCACGACCTGACACCTAATGTTCTGAAACATTTAGGACTCCATAACGTTGTCACAAAATTGTCCTGCGAGGTATCATTATAACTCGCATATGTGATCGATCAGTCAACTGTTTGACTTATGGCTCGTTGAACCCACCATCAATCGACTTCACAGAATAATTGCCAGAGTTATCAGCTCATGTAGGCGATTACGGACCAAAACAAATATAATGTAATTCAGTTCACTTTGTGGTGTTCAATGTTGTCAGTACAACCCACATGAAAAACAAAATATAAAACAAAACGATGATTTTATAGATAGTTTTATGAAAAAGATACAGGTGTCTAATCCAAATAAAACAACTAATACAACTCAGGAACACGTTTGATTCCCATGGAAATAACGTGCCCTTCATGCTTATCATATCTCAATGGTTTAGTGAGAGGATCTGCGACGTTATCATCCGTAGCAATCTTGTCTATCACTATCTCCCTTTGCTCCACGTAATCTCGGATCATGTGAGCCTTCCGTTGTACATGCCTAGACTTGTTGCTGGACTTAGGCTCCTTAGCCTGGAAGATGGCACCACTATTATCACAATAGATGGTGATCGGGTCATCCGAACTAGGAACTACAGTTAGTCCCTGTAAGAATTGACGCATCCATATAGCTTCCTTCGCAGCCTCTGAAGCAGCATAGTACTCGGACTCAGTCGTAGAATTTGCTATAACACTTTGTTTGGAGCTTTTCCAGCTGACCGCAGCGCCATTAAGAGTAAAAACGAATCCAGACTGAGATTTCGAGTCATCTCGATCCGTTTGGAAGCTAGCATCTGCGTAACCGATTGCGCATAGCTCAGTGTCTCCTCCATAAGTCAATACCCAATCCTTAGTCCTCCGTAGGTACTTAAGGATATTCTTAACAGCCATCCAGTGTGTTTCACCTGGATTGCCTTGGTACCGACTCGTCATACTCAATGCATATGCCACGTCAGGACGTGTGCATATCATGGCATACATGATCGATCCTATAGCTGATGCATAAGGAACCCGACTCATGCGCTCGACCTCTTCCGATGTCTTTGGTGCCTGAGCTTTACTCAACTGCATCCCAAAAAATCATTGGAAGGTTCCCCTTCTTGGAGTTGGTCATGCTGAACCTCTCAAGAATCTTATCTATATAAGACTCCTGACTGAGGGATAACATCCGTCGTGATCTATCTCTGTAGATACGGATCCCCAAAATTCTTTGTGCCTCGCCCAGATCTTTCATCTGGAAATGGTTCTTTAACCAAACTTTTACCGAAGTTAAGAGAGGTATGTCATTCCCAATCAAGAGTATGTCATCGACATACAATATTAGGAAGACAATCTTGCTCCCACTCGACTTGATATATAAGCATGGTTCCTCGACCGATCGAGTAAATCCATTCTCTTTTATCACCTGGTCGAAACGATGATTCCAACTCCGAGAAGCTTGCTTAAGTCCATAAATGGAACGCTTAAGCTTGCATACCTTCTTAGGATTTTTAGGATCAATGAAACCTTCGGGTTGTACCATGTACAACTCCTCCTCCAAATAACCGTTTAAGAAGGCGGTTTTCACATCCATTTGCCAAATTTCATAGTCATGAAAAGCGGCAATCGCTAAGATTATCCGAATGGAACGCAGCATAACTACGGGTGCAAAAAATTCATCATAGTGCAATCCTTGCACTTGAGTGAAACCCTTTGCCACTAGTCGTGCCTTGTAGGTATCTGGTTGTCCTTCTACAGAATGCTTTATTTTGTAAAGCCATTTGCACTGAAGAGGCCGAACCTTATCAGGTAAGTCAACCATATCCCATACGTCATTCTCATACATAGAGTCCATCTTGGATTGCATGGCATCAAGCAATATATAGCTTAGAGTCGGAACAAGTCATGACATCTTTATAGGTAGCGGGTTCGTTACTCTCTAGGAGTAAAACGTCATCTCTCTCATTCTCCTCGACCATACCAATGTATCTGTCTGGAGGAATAGAGTGTCTACCCGACCTCCTAGGTTCCAAAAGAATATTAACCGCAGCCGATGATGAAGGAACAGTTTCCTCCATTGGTTGCTCGGTTGTTGGTTCTTGAATCTCCGACAGATCGAAGGTTCCATTACTTGTCCTATTCTCGAGAAACTCTTTCTATAAGAACGTCGCACTAGCCGCAACAAAAACTCGATGTTCGGTAGGCGAGTAAAAGTAATGACCAAACATCCCTTTTGGATAACCAATAAAGTATGTCTTGACCGATCGTGGGCCGAGCTTATCGTCAGGTCTCCACTTGACATAAGCCTCGCAGCCCCAAACCCGAATAAAGGACAAGTTAGGGACCGTTCCCTTACATAATTCATATGGAGTCTTGTCTACAGCTTTAGACGGACTTCGGTTAAGTATTAAAGCAGCTGACAAAAGAGCATAACCCCACAATGAGTCAGGTACAACCGTGTGACTCATCATGGATCGAACCATATCAAGTAATGTTCGATTTCTCCGTTCGGACACACCCATTCAATTGTGGTGTTCCAGGTGGAGTTAAATGCAGTACTACACCAAAGTCTTTAAGGTGTCGATCAAACTCCTTCGAAAGATATTCGCCACCACGATCTGAACGTAGTGCTTTAATCTTTCTATCCAGTTGGTTTTCAACCTTATTCTGGAATTCCTTGAACTTGTCAAAGGACTCACTTTTATGCTTCATTAAGTAGACATATCCATATCTACTCAAATCGTCCGTGAAAGTGATAAAATATCTATAGCCATCTCTAGAGTTGATTGACATAGGTCCACACACATCAGTATGTATGAGTCCTAATAGGTCAGCAGCGCGCATTCCAACACCTTTGAAGGAAATTCGAGTCATTTTGCCTATGAGACATGATTCACACGTGCCAAAAGATTCATAGTCAAATGGGGAGATAGTCCCATTGTCAATGAGTTTCTTCACGCGTTTTTCATTTATGTGTCCCATACGGCAATGCCATAGATAGGTTTGATCTTTGTCACCAACCTTTGCTTTCTTACTACTCACATGCATTATATCTGTGGTTTGATCTACAACATAAATCCCATTCATGGAAACTGCTTTACCATAAATCATTTCGTTTAAAGAGAAAATACAGCTATTATCCTTTATTACAAACGAAAAACCGTCCTTATCAAGTACGGAAACTGAAATAATGTTTTTAGATAAACTGGGTACATAGTAACAGTTATTCAGAAATAACTCAAATTCACTCGGGAGTTGGATTACATATGTTCCCACTGAAACGGCAGTACTCTTGCTCCATTCCCCACTCGCAGGTCCACATCACCCCTTGCGAGAGTTGTGATGTTTCTTAGGCCCTGCAAATGATTGCACAGATGAGAACCACAACCAGTATCTAATACCCAAGTTCCGAAACTTGCATGGTTAATCCCAATCATATGAATAAAAGAAGAAAACATACCAACAGGAGAGACGCGGCCTGCTTTTATGTCCTCACGGTATACGGGGCAGTTCCTCCTCCAAAGCCCAAGCTTGTGGCAATGGTGGCACTCCACGTTACCTTCATCGCTCTTTGTCTTGCCTTGTGAGCTACCGCTAGTCTCACCAGGCCCACTCTTGCCTTGCCCTGGCTTTTTGAATTTCGGCTTCCTTACAGCTAGGTTGGCCTTAGCTTTGCCCTTACCTTTGCCCTTGTTGGCAATCATGAGAACGTCCTGTTTCAGACTCCCACTCAGTTTCAGATCACTCTCTGTCTGTACGAGGAGTGAGTGGAGCTGATGAAGACTCTTCTTCATATCATTCATATAGTAATTTGCCCTGAAAAGGGCAAAACCATCATGAAGTGAATGAAGAACGCGGTCTATGACGATCTTCTCATCGATTTTGCAACCAAGTGCCTCCAGTTTCTCGACATTCTCAATCATATCAAGAATGTTGTGGGCTAACGCTTGACCCTTCTGGAGTTTCGCTCAAAGAAGCGACAGGTATGCTCATAGCTAACGATCCTCGGAGCTTTCGAGAACTCGTTAGAGAGCGTGGTGAAAATCTTGTTGCACCTTGGGCAATGAATCGCCTTTGCAAATTTGATTCCATTGAAAAGATGAGTACGTTCTTTATCGCACCGCCTCCATTACGAAATCACTATAAGCAAGTGATTCATTTGCTCTGCATTGGGGCCTGGGTTTGGCGGTAGTGGCTCAGTCAAGTACTTGAGCTTACCGTCAGCAATGGCAGCATTTCGTAATGCCGCCTCCCAGTCCGCAAAGTTGGACCCGTTATTCTTCAGTCGCGTTGACTGATTCATAGTGTCCATGAAAAGCTTAAGCCAGGACTCACGTCCGAGCGTGGCACTTGGCATTGGGTCATCAGTATGGCCAGCCATTTGTTATTAGCAGTTATATCTGTATATAATGGATTTAAAAACTGTGAAAAGAAAATAAATATGATAAGTATTCATCGTTTTAAATTTGAGTCTAATGAAAAACTGTTTAATTCGATGACTCGTGCATTTATATAATTGACCTCTCTCAAGAATTATATAAATGATCCCAAGACTCAATTTCTGTAAATTGATAAGCCAACCTCTTGGCTAATTCTACTTTTAGAATTCCTGGTCGATAAATTTCTGTAAATTCTATCTTTAGTCCATCATTATCACGAGATATTACTCGTACTATAATGTTGAGATAAAATAGGTCAACACTCACTACTTACCCAACGTAGAAGGGATCATATTATGACTTCCGACGAAGAAGGGGCTCATAGTAGTTTTCCCTATAAAGACTAGTCTCAATTTTATTTATAGGGGAAGGTCCCATCATCTTAACTTAAATTCATTTTAAGTGAACGAATGTCTAGCACCTCGAGAATGATTTAACTAAGGTGATGGCCCTAAAAGCGAGTGACATCTGTATGTCCATGATTAAAATATTCAAACTGTATGAATCATTTTCATGCATTTTTAGGTGGTTTGGTTTAGGCGGAATATGATGCAATTATCTATCATGTGATGGAAAGTAAACGAGAATGAAAAACGTAAAAGGAAAAACATGTCCTAGTGTGGCCTATCCTACCAAAAAGAATAAAATACAACTTGGAATCCAACTGATTGGACCCTCGAAGCTTGACTTGATCACTGATGGGCGGTTTGTCGCGTACCGCCCAAGCAAAAACAATTTGTAAAACCCAACTAATGCGATAGCGGAAGTCGGGGTCGAACCACAAAGGACGGCGGGGTTAGGCTATAAGTCTCGGTTTTGTTCTAGTTTAGTCAAACAAACAATGTGAGGGATAATAATAAGCTAATGAATTAAAAACTAGTAAACATAAACTAAACAAAGAACACAAATGAGGAGAGGTGGCTAGGGTCTCGGGTTCACTTAAGTAGGTGGGGTCAAGTCTAAGACAAAATGAGAGGTGAAACGAAGGATGAGGTCTAGGTGTGTCTCTATCTTTCAATGAGAGAAGGTCCTTGAGTCGACTCTAGCCAAGCTTTCGCCTTAGCCATTCTCAACCCACTTGTCAAGCGTGATCAACAAACAAGTCAAAGCTTTCGCCCATGACGAGTCTACACGATAAGAAATGCCAAACTTTCATTTAAGCAATTCAACAAACATATTAAATGCACAAGACAAGAGGAAAACATCCAACGCTCAACATATACAAAATAAGGTAATTAAGATGGGTACAAGTCTAGGTAAAGTCTCAACCTTTCGGTCTAAGAGGTCCCTTAGGTCGGGTCTAAGCAAGCTATCGCTCATATTAGGCCAATCCTATCAAAATCATGTCGTCTAATTACTACTAGTCTAAGCTTTCGCTTTAAAGAGTAGTGAATAAAAATAGAGAAAGACTCAAGTTTTCACTTCAAGCATTTCATCGAACATGGAGTGTGAATAAGATTAAAGACAAGTAACCCACAAAATTACTCTTAACAAAACACAATAATTAAACCCATTTAATCCCACTTAAGATCCCTTTTAACCCTGGCAATAATCTACTCTAACATGGTGAAAACTAAAGTACCCACTAACAATAAAAAGAACATAAACATGATTTAAATAACAAAATAACAAACTTTAATGAAATTAACAACTAAAATAAAATTAAACAAACACATGAGATTAACAATACTAAAATGAAAAGGGAAAGAAAATTATACCCAACTTGAAGGAAATTGTGTAGTGAACTAGAATGAAGATCAATTAATTGCATAAAGATTGAATCTTGTCCCGAAATAATTAATCTATTACATATGATAAAACTAGATCTAAACTAATTTTGAGAGGGAAGAAAAATGTGATTTTCTAGTCTATCCTCCTATTTCCTACTCCTACTGTTCTCCTCAGTCTCTCCTCTTTCCTCTCTTTCTTTCTGTCCTTTTTTTTTTGTTTCTCTCTGCCTTTCTTTCTGTCCTTTTTTTTTGTTTCTCTCTGCCTTTCTTTCTGTCCTTTTTTTTTGTTTCTCTCTGCACGCAAGTCCTTGGTCCACTTGAAAGATGCCATAGTGGCCCAAATAGCTATGTCCTCCAAAATGGTACGTAAATCCAAGCCAAACAAATTTCAATTGTTGCTGCATCATGTTGGTCGGCATTACTTGCGGCCCAAATTAACAATGTGGCCCATTTTCCTCATTTCATTTGTTTACAAAAGACCCATTCAATTTAAATGACCACATCAAATTTGTCAACAAAGAACATAACATTTAACAAGTGACAAGTACATCTCGAGTTAACACAAGTCCCGATCTGCCCAGCCAAACTGTATCATCTGCCTGGTAATTTTGGCTCGTCTTCTAGTATCACACCTATTAGATAAAATGATAAGTAGTAGTACCTAATTTCACGAAAATAACACTGATTCACAATAAATGTAATAAAACTAATAAAATCTAAATAATTAGTTAAATTAGTTTTTTTAGCGATTACACACACAATATCGAGTCAAATAATGGTTTAAATATGGGGTAAAACGACACCAAAATACTACTTATCAATCACCCTTCTTGGTACATGTAGCGGGAGTGAGCTCCAATCTCCATCTTTAGTCTTCTTTGAAATTACAACAAATAAAATTACATTGTGAACCTATTTATTACATATTAATTTCAAAACCCAAAACTAAAAATAATGGAGATTCGAGATCTCAAAATACATCCAAGACTATGTTACCATCATTACGGTAACACAATCTACTAAGGCCACACTAAGTTACAACTGATTGTAAAAATACGTTAAAGATTCATTCAAACAATCCAAAAGATATTATAAAAGCACCAACTAAAATAAAACATGCAAGACATAATACATTTATTACGTTGTTTTATTATCCAAACCACCCTTTTAACATAGATTATAATAATGTGGTGATTCTGTAATTACCACATTAATTACAATCTCGATTCATTTTACTGATAAAATGAACTATCCTAAACATTTCAAACTGCTTTAAAATGTAAGATATTTAGCATATGTGAACCGTTTCACATTAATTATACACAATCCGAATGATGTACAATTAATGACCCAAAAAAAACTTTGTACACGGCAAAAAAAACAGTAAAAAAAATTTTCCGGCAGAAATGTTTTTTCGTCAAAATGGTCCTTATCGACAAAATAAGGAAAAATTAATATCCTTTCAAATGATAAACTCATTCAACATCATTTCCATTTTCATTTTAACCTAATCTTTATTAAATTAAAACATCTACAAATCTATTGTATGTTATTTTAACAGATTAAAAATAACAAAATAAATCTAAATGAAAACGAATACGAAAGGAAATACGATTCTGTAAGGTGCTTGATCGAGAAGAAATTAAACTATTAATTCTCTCGATCGAAAAGAAAACGTGTCGATCAAGTATACTGTTTACTCGATCGACTAATTCTTCCTAGTCGACAAACAGGGACCTCGATCGAGAATAGACATCACTCGATCGACCTAAAAATTTGAGAAAAACAAAACTTCTCGATCGAGACACCCGAGTTCTCGATCGAGACAAAAACTCTCAAAAACTACTCGATCGAGACACTCAAGTTCTTGATCGAGACAAACACACAGCGGAAAAACTGTTTCGTTTTATGAAATCAAATTAAAACAATTTCGTGGCCTATGCATAAACGAAAACAAGAAAAGAATAGAGATTTAGAAATCAACCTCCGGTCGCGTAAAGAACAGAGATATCAAGGTAGATATCCTCCTAATCGTTGCACCCAAGATGCTCCGAGAAATACCCTTCTCCTTTGCTAGAAAGAGAACCTCTTACACGATCTCACTGATGAGAAGGAGGTTTCGTGTTTTTCTTGTGATGAGAGTGAGAGAGGCAGAGTCAGAGAAAAGACAAATTAGGTTTTAATAAAACCCTAATCACACCTCTTATACTCTCAGATTACCGAAATTAAGGATGAGATATTATCTCCTTAATTCGGTTATTATGACCGAGTATAGAGGGCCAAAATAGGAAGAATATCTTCTTATTTTGGTTACTCTTTTACATTCCATAAAATGTAAAATACATTTTATAAATTGTCAATAATTAATAGCGATATTATATTTAATGACAATATTGTATAAAACGTCTCATCAATAAACAGACTAACTTCTTAGTCATTTAGGGTATCAATATGATTCTGTAATCACATTTCTCAGACACATCCTATAGGTGTGACTTTTAGGGACCAGTTGATCACCGCCATCTGAATGATAATAACGTCAAACTTCTAGCAAGCCAACCGTTATTAGGTAAACGTTAATCAACTGATAAAATACTCTTAGTAAACCCAGTGTACCTGTAAGAGATTTATTCGCGTTATCACAGTAATTGTGTAGGACACCTAGCTCACGAACCTTAGGTATACTCTCTCGATCGAGAGATGTATCTCCTCGATCGAGAAGATATGGTATACTAAAGTCCTCGATCGAGTGCAGATCTTCTCGATCGAGCAATACATGTGGTCGATCGAGAAGGACAATGTCTCGATCGAACCCTTGCTAGTTCCAACAGTATTCAGGTAGGCTCACATATTTACGCTTACGAAAGTCTCGTTCATAGGGTTCACGTTTTTTGAAACAAGTAGTACCAAATTTTTTCTGATTTAAACAGTCAGGAGGAGTGTTTAATTTCTGTTCAGGAACCCAAACAGTACGGTATTGAGAACCGTTTTGCTTAGGGTTTGAACAAGACTCATATCCTAATCCAAGCTTATTTGAATTACTAGATTGACTAACCAGGAAGTCAAGGACAATATTGCTTCCTTCCCATTTAGGAGAAACATTTTGAGCATTACTTTAGTTTCAAGATTTTCAATTTTCCTAAGTAATTTTATGTTCTTGTCAAGAAGAATACCATAGTCAACATTTAATCTATCAAAGCTAGCATGGATATCAGAATAAGAGGTTGAACTTTTAGCATGAATACAATTTTTCTCGTTCAGTTCCTTAGTTAAATCATGAATCTTGCTAACAAGTGACTCGTTTTCAGCAGTAAGTTCAGAATAAACAGTCTGGTCGACTGTTTGTTTTGTCATATTCTTCAAATCACGCTTTAAATGAATGTTCTCCTCCGCTATGCTTTCTATTTCAAATTGCATTGCATCAAGACGCTTATTTTGTTCATAGCTAGTGTCCAAAGTCTCATCAAGCAATCTCACAATTTTGTCCTTAGATAAAGATCTAATTTGAATTTTTGAGATTAGAGAGACTTACCTCGTCTTCAGATTCACTATCGGAAGCATTTGAGTGAGCCATGAGACACCTAAGAGAATCATCATAAGCCTTGCGTCGTGGCTGTGGTTTGATGGTAGATCTGAGACAAAGTTGTTCTTTTAGTTCATCTTTCATGGGTTCATCATCAGAACCGGATTCACCCCAAACTGCAGCAACCATTGCACGTTTGTACTCTTGCCTTTTCTTTTCACGTTTATCCATGGATTTCTCCTCTTCCCATTTGGGACAATCCTTAATTCGGTGATCACGATCACCACACCTGAAGCACTCAAATCTAGACATAGAACGAGAAGATGAACCATACTTTTTGGGATTTTTACTATTGAAATTTTCTTGGTTTTCTCTTCTAATCATATTAGCAATTTTTCTAGACAACTTGACAACTTCCTTCTCAAGATCACTTTCATTATCACTTGAGAAGGCATTCAAGGCCAGACCCTTAGCTTTGGGTTTCTCTTCGACATCATTATCAAGAGCTATTTCGTGTGCCATAAGAGATCCCATTAAAGCTTCATATGAGAGAGTGGTTAAGTCCATGCCCTCTTCAATGGCCGTGACCTTAGCTAGCCATCTCTTTGTTAAACTTCTTAAAAATTTACGGACAATGTCCTCAGTTTGAAAGGAGCGACCAAGATTTGAAAGTTCATTAGTTATGCTTGAAAATCGGGAAGACATGCTTTTAATCGATTCATCTTTTTGCATTTTGAAGGCCTCGTATTGTTGCATTAAGAGATCAATACAAAGTTTCTTCACTTGCAACATTCCCTCGTGAGCTAACTCAAGAGTATCCCAAATTTGCTTAACCGTCTTACAACCAGCAATACGGCCAGCCTCCTCATTTATAAGACCAGATTGTAAAAGGGATATTGCTCGAGCATTCTTTTCTGCCTTCTTATAGTCATTGGCAGTGTAGGCCTCTCTTGCTTTAGGACTTTCAACACCATTTGCATCGGTGGTCATAATAACAAGAGGGCCATTTTCAATGATTGCCCAACACTCGTAATCAATTCCTTGAATGAAATTCATCATTCTATTTTTCCACCAGCCATAGTCCGTGCCATCTAAGACAGGACATTTGACGGAACTGGAATTCATTTAAAAAAGAAGGAAAAATAAACTCAAAAGGATCAAACTCTTTGCGGTAAAGCAATCAAGAGCACGAGGCTCTGATACCAATTGTTGAGTTTATGGATCCAATACTTAAGAGGGAGAGGGGGTGAATTAAGTACCTTTTAAAACTTTAAACAAACAACTCGAAATTTATCTGTTACGAATCAGCACTCAGGCAAATTAAACAGTACAACGCACTGTTTAAACAATGAAGATTGTGCAGTACTGATTCGAACAGATTCGTGAATGAATCGAAATATAAGAAAACAATATAACAATCAAACAACAATAAGAACGCAGCGATTTTTAAGTGGTTCGACCTACTCTCTAAAGGTCTACGTCCACTATCTCTCTTATTAATATCTTCCTTATAAATCAACCTGATTACAAAGAAGACCCCCACGATCAACCCGATCGTGCGACTCGAGTACAACCCCGTACCCCAATAAATCTCTCACTCACAAATCTGAAAATTACAAATCTTTTGACTCCTTATATGGTTCACAACTTTGAACAATGGAGAACAATATCCTTAGAAGATGGATGATCAGGAGCAACTCGAAAAGATAGACACAACTCACAAAGGTTTTGCAAAAAGAGTTTTTTGGAAAATAAAATCAAAGCTCAATTCTTTTTGCAAATTAACTTTTCAGCACAAATTGGTGAGTTGTTTAATTCTGATATGGACTCTCAAATATATAGAAATAATATTAGGAGAGTTTGACAAGATAAGGAAAGCATATTATAAAAGATAAAATATTTTCCAAAAGATATATTTTCCAAATCTTGAATAAAATAATCTTCCAAATATTTAATCTTTCAAAATAATATTTTCCAACTGGAATAGGATTATCTTATCATAAAATTTCGTTCAAAGAAAAATTGTTTTAAGAAATCTTTTCCAAATCTCACGAAATATCTTTGAAAAACATTCAGCGTTTTTCTCTGCTGGACAGACCCGTTTTAAACAGTCTGTGAGACTGTTTAAAACAGCCAAATCGAGTTATACTCAAGATCATCATCTTTACACCAACTAGACACATGACAATTGACTAAAACTAATCTTCAATTATCATCAAGCTTCATTCCAACTTTTGCATTCTGTGAATAACATATCTAGGCATGCACAAAGCAATCAAACACTTTAAAAACCAAGTAGCACGGACTTGTCATCATCAACAAACATGGTTCAACATATTCTGTATATGATTATGATGTCTTGTCCCAAGGCTACTCTTATTTTGACACATCAACATAAGAAATAAATAAATATACTGTGTGCTTTTATGTCTACGTGTCAAAAGGAGAGATTGTGACATGAGACAAGACAAAAAAAAATGGAACATATGAACATCACTAATAATATTATATGAGTAATACTTTATATTTTGGACATGATTTAACTATACCCCTCTAATTAAGAGTAATGGAGATAATGTTATTTTTCTAGAGAGAGTGATAACTGAAAGCTCAAGGACAAATAGTGGTAGTCCATCCATTTAGTATAACAGATTTAGAACACAAATTCTCATTGAAGACGGACACTACCTATTACAAGTTGAATACGGATAATGTTACTCTCACAATATGTAAATAGGGAGTGCAAGTGGAGGGTAAATAGAGCATCTCACTTGTGATGGATAGTACCCGTCTTCAGTGAGATGAGTTGAATTTAGAAAGGGGACACTTATTTAGGAATAGATTATGAAGAAAAGAGTACACCTAAAGTTGATTGAAGGGAGTAGTTTTTAAAATACCCAAACTATTAATAAAATTCGTTTTGGTTAATAGTTAAAATTTGCAAAGAAAATATGATTATGATTGAATAGACGATGTGTAATACTCGAGTCTTCCGTGAACCTTGGAGTCGATGGAATTTGAAACTGTGGTGGCTGTTAGGACTATATAATTGTAATCTTTGTCTGGGATCGAGTGGGTTCTTTACTCGACTAATCCTTGTTTTACTCAGTCGAGTTGAGTAGTCACTCGACCGAGTAGGTAGTGTACTCGGTCGGGTTGAGTTGTGAGTATATGGCACACTCAGTCAAAGTATTAAGGTGACTTGACCTAGTAGGCGGATCGAGTGGGTGGTAACTCGATCGAGTTACTAGGTGTCTTTGGTATTGGTGTGGCGAGTCAGCACCTGGCTACTCGACCGAGTGTCTTGAACTAGACTGAGTCTTCCCTCACTCGGTCGAGTGTACTTTACTCGATCAAGTTGATGTTAGATGTCGGTCTCAGCTTTTCCGCAAATCAGTTTTAGGTCTTATTGAAAGGGTTATTGTTGGTAGTCCTCTTTTTGTTAATTTCACCTTATCTTTCTACTTTAAATCTCTCTCTCAAACCCTCTCAAGTCATCATCTTTGGATCTAGATATTTTGGAACTTCTATCTTAGTTTGAACCTTCTCTCCCCATCCTAATTCCTTTGTGAGTCTCTTATTCCCTTGTCTCCTAATTCCTTATTTTTCAGTTGGATTGTCCTTTTAGATTGTTGAGACCCTCGTTTTGTGTGTCTAAAGTCGAATTGTAATAGCCTTTTGGTATTAGACTAAGATTGATAGGACGGAATTAGTAGTAATGGTATCATTATTGTTAATGTAGGAAATGTGTTCGATGAACTGTCATTGTCCTCCTTCCTCTTGTTTGACTTGGCTTGATGTGCTTTTGGACTCCCTTGGATGTGTATCATGGGTGTGGACCGCTATTTGGTGACGATTGCTTGGAATGCAAAAAGGTAGGTGAATCCTACTTAGTTGATGTATATGTGATTGGTTTTAATTGTGTGTGTGACATGGTTGTGGCATGTCAATTTGTACGGAATGATTGTTGTGATTGTGTACTTTGGTGTTGGAGTGGTTATTGATATGGAGCGGTTGTGGGAACCGACTCCATAGACTCCGGGGTCGCTCTTCATGATCCCATCATGGAAGAGACAGTGCACGTGGTTATGACTTGGGTCTGAGGGTGACCTACTGCGGAAGGACCCATGGTGCCTGAGGTGTTCCCTGGACACGGTTGGTGATTCAGGATGCGCTACTCGATGGCACCAAATATGTATGATGATTGTTTTAGATGCATTTATTATCAATTATGCATATGTTAACTTACCGTGTATTGGAATTTGGTTGTTGTTTCTCTACCGTGATCCATACGATATTTCCTGCGTATGGTGAGTTGTGTTGTAGCAGGTAATGTTGATTTGATGAGGACGCGGGACTCTGACGAGGGGTTGGACGCGATTGTGGACTTAGTCAGTAGAGGGTAGACGAGTCATACTATTTTGTATCCGACCGACCGTATTTTGTTTTTTGACATTTAAGTAATTGTGTAAATTAAATTATGTATTTGAGATTTTCTTATTGATACATCTTACCCTCGGAAAACCGAGGTATGACACCTTTCCGCTCTCGGAAGGCCTTGCTTAAAGGCTCCGGACGCTATTGGGTGTTACACGATGTTTACGATGTTTATAATTGTCATACAAGAGTTATGGTCAGTCAAACGTTTTTATCCGATTAAATTTTGACCGACTATAACACATGGCTACGAGTTCATAAAGTAACGATTGTTTTTCAAATTAATGATATTTAGAAGAGGTTTAGTTTGATAAAAAGATTTGTCTTTTTTTAGTTCGTAACTAAGAATTATAGGTAGGTAGAGACTAGAGAGCATCATCCATTTGATTATTGAGCAACTACTTGCCAATTGTTTGGACATGTTATCGAACGATAAACACACAATGGTACATTATTCATTACTAAGATTTCAACGAAGAAGATAAAATTGAAAATAATAGTAATACAAAGAGAGAGAAAAAGAAATGGCGGGCGCCATTGCAGCAGCAGCAGCTCCGATTGAAACTCCGCTACTACCCTCAGCAACTTACGATACTGTCGACGCCACCGTTGACTTCAGAGGTCTTCCTGCACTTCGTTCTAAGCATGGTCTTTGGAGATCCGCTTGTTTCATTATTGGTGATTCATTACTTCTTCTTACCTTCTCTTTATTCTTTCTTTTATTTCTTAATTAAGCTATTCATTATTATTGGTTATTGAATTATGTTGTTAGTTATATACTGATTTGGTAGTAATCTAGTACTTGTTTCTTCTTTTAATCAGTAATTTAATGTTTTGTTATTATTTGTTTATTGGTTGGATACTGATTTAGTAGATAATCTTGTAGTACAGATTTGATTAGTTGCTGTTAATCAAAGAGGGGTATTATAATTACACTAATTCTTGCTTAAGACGGGTATTATCCGTCTTAAGCTTAAGAACGTTCAAATACCACCGCTTGGTGGTAATAAAGACAAAATTTTTGGTATTTCCTTTGACGGTGGAAATTAACAATGGCGGAACTTGGGGGACTAGCAGGGGCGCTCAGCCGCTACTGACCACTGTACAGCGAAAATTTCGAAACTTTTCTCTGCAAATGGAATGTTTTTATAATGATATTGTAGAAATACATAACTACACACCCAAAGGAATCAGGATAATAATGATATTGTAACGGTGAAATCGAAAAAAAAAAATACTGCAAATAGAAGGTTTTTATGAAACAAAAGTAATAGTAAAAAAATGAAGTTATTTTTGTAACGGAGTAGTATTTTATTGATTTGTGAGAGGAGAATGTACGATACAACTATACAAGGTAGAAAGAAAGGGTTAGTATTAATTGTAGTATTATTCACCCTTCTTGTCTACTTTATCTCCTAAATGTTTATGCCATTTTCAAATGTTGATCTAAAGAAATAGGAGCGCTATTAAAAATTGGACTATCATAAGCCAATGTATTTTTTTTTATAATTTATTCGTTATTATGGTAAAGGTGTGGAAGTGGCAGAGAGGATAGCATATTATGGAGTGACGTCAAATTTGATCAGCTACTTGACCGGACCTTTGGGCCAGTCTACTGCAGCAGCAGCGGCAAATGTTAACGCTTGGAGTGGGGCTGCTTCCCTGCTGCCTGTTTTGGGTGCTGTCATAGCTGATTCCTTTCTCGGTCGTTATCGTACTATTGTTATCTCATCCATCATTTACATTTTGGTTAGTCTTGTTCTCTTCTCTTTCTCTTTTGTAAGTTATTCTTGATTGCGGATGATTGGGATTCTCGCGTAGTTTTCATAGAAGCCGGAAATTTCAGGGCAATTGAGAAGGGTATGTTTGTGGCGTTGTATATGCTGAATCTTTTGTTAGTGTGATTGTTAGTTCATATTTGTACCAGGCTAATCTTTGATTACGATACTCTGACTTGTATCGAGTGTTGATATATTTAGCTGATTTTTTGGACAGTGTGGCTGGCAATTGAAATAATCATTATGTATTTATGTGTGTTATGTTCGAACATTTTTCCACGATTGTCCAAGGTTTTTAAGGCGCAATGATGAGCTGGTTGTTAGCGAAATTATGTAAACCCTTGGCTTTGCACCTCACTTTTAGATTGATAACAATAAGCTTTCTGAGCCGTACTGGCCTGTGATGACTGTGAGCCGTGAGAATTGAAGAAGAATCTCATCAAATTTTTGTGGCTTAACTAATGATTAAGTTATTTCAATCTTTAGGGATTTTATGGACAAATACTTCATGAATACGTTTCAGTTTGATTCAAGTATCTTAATGACCAAGGGTCATACATTGCCATATAACTTTGGAACTTGATAGTGTGAAGTTTATTGTTGGTTTACACTTTTATATTACATAAGAATTAGGATAGTGCTTTAAATTTATCATGGTTTTACATGTATAATATATGTAGGTACCAAGTACTGAATGCTACTTCGTAGAAGAGTAACAACTATGGCCTTATGCTCGCACCCTCTATTTGTTGTGGGATGATTTCATAGATTATCACAACTGATTCGTACGGATTATCTTATTATTACATGCTAGTGGCATAAGCCAAATAATCCACTAAACTAGTCTGTGCTTCCTATTTGTTTGCAGTAGTGCAAAGTTACGTGCTTCCTATTTCAGTTGCATTTGTTCTTTTTTCACGAGAATAAAAAGTGAGGCTATGAGGGGTTTTTATCGGTGTATGTTAGATGAGGAGTTTATAGCTAGTGGCATTATTTCATGATGTATCTTATTTTCTTATGGGATTATCCCAAATTTTGATTGCGTATCCCCGTGAGCTTTTTTTCTGACTTGTGAAATATTTATAAAATAATTACTTTTTTTAAAATTGTCTTTTTCTCGTCTTATGTATAACTAAATGTTAGCTACTGCTTCTTATCCATTGAATGTTTTCTCTAATAATAGGCCTTGTGCTTGCTCACACTTTTCGCCATGCTGCCTCCCACCAGTTCCCTCGACGGCAAAACAATCACAAATGACTTGTTAGGTTTTTCACAATCAACTCAAAGCTTTGCAATCTTCTTCTCTCTGTATTTAATGGCCTTTGGTCAATCTGGGCATAAGCCTTGTGTGCAAGCTTTTGGAGCTGACCAGTTTGATGGGCAAGACCCTCAGGAAAGCAAGGCCAAAAGTTCATTCTTTAATTGGTGGTACTTGGGCACGTGTCTTGGCCCTTTGCTTTCAGTATCTTTCATAAACTACATCCAGGATAACCTTGGGTGGGCCCTTGGATTTGGAATTCCATGCATTATTATGGTGATTGCACTAGCGGTATTCCTACTTGGGAGTCTGACTTATAGGTATGCCGTGAAAAGTGAAGACCAAAGTGCATTTTTGAGGATTGGCCGAGTGTTTGCTGCTGTAGTAAGGAATTGGAATACAAAGCAGTCAACAATTGATGTCAGAGAGGAAGCTCAGGGATTCTACCCTTCTCATAACTCTCATCAATTAAGGTAAACACTAGTCTTACACTATTTCATGCTTTTACTACTTTTCGGAGGGGAGGTTGTTTAAATGATCACTTTCACTTTTATGCTTTCGAGTTTTAGATAATTACATCTTTGCGCCTTGAGATTTCACAAATTGTATTTTGATGATGCGAGCTTTGGAAATTTTCGACTTTACTGAAATATAGTGTAGTATAATTAAAATCTCACCCGATTGGGCGATTCACTGCTGTCTGTTTAATGCAGTTTGAAATTAATGTGAAAATGCATCGTACTATTTTGTTTCAATTGTATTTCCACACTTTTGGCACCCAAAAACATCGCCTTTTTGAAAAAAAAAATCTTGATTACATAGATTTAGGTCACCAAAATGGAAATTGTGAAACCTTGGGATCGTCAAGTGGAAATTAACTCAAACCCCTGGCGTTAAAATAGAAGATTTCGTGGTATGTAACATATCTATCTATTTAACAAACCCTCTTCTGCGTAATTAATATTACAGGTTCCTTAACAAGGCTTTAGTTTCTCCTACTGGTTCTCATGACAAGAGTACAGAATGCAGCATGAGTGAAGTCGAGGAGGCAAAGGCGGTGCTAAGACTATTTCCTATATGGGCTACCTGTCTGGTATATGCTATTGTGTTTTCGCAGTCATCAACGTTTTTCACAAAGCAAGGTCTTACTATGGAGAGATCCATAGGACCCAGTTTTTCAGTCCCCCCTTCTTCATTACAAAGCTTTATCAGCCTCACTATCGTCCTCTTTATTCCCATCTACGATCGAATCTTTGTTCCTACGGTGAGAACATTCACCGGCAAACCTGCAGGAATAACAACGCTTCAAAGAATTGGCATAGGAATGTTTACTTCCATCCTGTCTATGGTAATTGCAGCCATGGTTGAAAAGAAACGTCTTTTGACCGCACTAGAACACGGGTTGATAGATATGCCAAATGTGACGGTCCCAATGAGTGTGTGGTGGCTGGTTCCTCAGTATGTGCTGTTCGGTATTGCTGACGTGTTCACTATGGTTGGCCTACAAGAGTTTTTTTACGACCAGGTCCCGACAGAGCTCAGGAGCGTGGGCCTATCACTGTATTTGAGTGTGTTTGGGACAGGAAGCCTTTTGAGCAGCTTACTTGTCTCCATCATCGATAAAACGACCAGTGGTGGTGGTCAGGATAGCTGGTTTGCTAATAACCTGAACCGAGCCCATCTCGATTACTTCTATTGGTTTCTTGCTGGTCTTAGTGCTCTAGAAATTGTTCTTTTTGTGTATTTTGCCAAGTCTTACATATATAAAAGAAACAGTGCTACCATGTAATAGGGTCTACTGTATTACGAAGTACTCCCTCCATTCAAGTCCAAACACATCATTTCTCTTTTACACGTTTGCCAATGTACAAATTGTAACGTATATATCTCGAGTTTTACCTTATAAAAAATATAAAAATTTGATATTCTTATTGTACTTATAAAGGGGAATCAAACAAGATTCCACATGACCATATTTTATTTTACATATGGCAAGAAATCGTAAAGATTCTCTTCATTTATGAATAGTGTCAAAAAATGAAATGTTGTATTTGAACTTGAATGGAGGGAGTATAATTTAGGAATGTGATAGCACCAGTACAGTTTTTGTAAAAGTGATGATTGTGTACAGGAGTCAATGCCTTGTTCAGTTACTCAGCCAGTCCTTACTAGACCTGGCAAAACTGACCCGACCCGAATAACCCGACCCGATAAGGCTGACCCGAGATCCGAAAACGACCCGGAACTGCTTGACCCGAGGATGACCCGAAACCCGAATTGACCCGACCCGACCCAGATCCGACCCGAACTTTGACTGACCCGAAATAGACCCGACCCAAAATAACCCGACCCAAAACCATCTACCCACAGACAACCCAATTTAAAATGATCCAAAATGACCCAATTTATTGTGATTAAGGGTGATATACTGATAACGAGACGAGACAGCCCACAATCAGCTCAAGCTCGGCTTGGTCGAAGTCGGCTCGTGCGAGTTTGGCTCGACGCCGGGCTTGACTTGAAAACTAACTTGATCATTTTGACTTGAAAATGGCCTAAATAAATCGGAAATGAATCTAAAATAACCAGACCCAAAATGACCCAAACCCGAAATGGCCCAAACCCGAAGTGACCCAAACCCAAAACTGACCCAAACCCGAAAATGACCCGACCCGACCCGACCCGACCCGAAAGGTTGAGCAAACCCGATATGACCCGACCCAAACTGACCCGACCCAAACCCGACCCGTTTGACCCATTTGCCAGGTCTAGTCCTTACCTATATACGGAGACACGGAGTGCAAGTCTAGCTAATCTCAATCTTCTTACGTAAACAATCCCTGTGATTATGCTTACAATATATAAACATATATTTACATACTAATATTACAATATACTCCGTATCAAAAGATATGGGTATAATATTCTTTCACTCCCCCTCAAATTGGAACACTTGGTTATCTGAGTCCTAACTTGTACTGCAAATGTTTATAAGTTTCACCACCCAAGGCCTTCGTAAATAGATCCACAATTAGTTCTTTGCTTCTAATGTGAAACGTGTGGATCGTTCCATTTGTGATACACGAATTTCGCGATCCTTTTTTAGGCCGTCGGTTGCACGGGGAACCACGGATGGAGAAACGAGGGACAAGCGCGAAAACACGCATTTGTGGAGTCGCCACCAACTTTTGTGGGAAGTTGTAACCGTTCGAATACTTTATGCCATGTCAAGACACAAAGTAATGACATGAACACTAAGAACTCGTTACCCTTAGCATCTATGTCTAGAATGACTTTCGTGGATGCCAATGAACACGGATGTTCACAGAGATCTGGAGTAAGGGGTGAGGGTACGTATTAAGAAGCTCTTTTGATCGAACACATAATCCCGCCCGCCTCGATAACGGCCTCCAGTAATGATTAGGGAAACTCTTCTGTTATCGATGTGTTGTCGGTTATATGCATGCAATGCAGCATCCACATTTTAACCCTAACATGTGAACTTAGACTATGTCGGTTGAACATGTAATTTAGCAATCAATTGTGTCAAATTAGGATTTAAGATTGATTGCATATGAGAAGACAATTAAATCATCCAAAGAATTATACAATACAATGATTAAATAGAACTATAAAATAAATATTACAATTGATTACAACCAATACGGGATCTATGTCGGAAATATACCCAAAAGGAGACTTAAAGAAAAGAAAGAAAATAATAAAATTATCTGAAGACAGATTAACGGTGATATTAGGAGTAAGTAGTTAATTAATTAGTTAATTAGGCAATTAAGCTACGTCAAAGCGAATCAAGAAGATCAAAGACAGAAACCAGCCCGATGGAAGACGCGCAACACTCTGTGCGCCTGTTCTTGAGTTGGGTTCTGGCTGTGAAGCCAGAATCGCAATCAGTTAGTATTTTGTTTCTGTATTTACGATTTATTAATGATCTATTAGTCGAATTTAAGTGATTTAATAAATTAACTTACACTAATTATATCAAAGACGAATCTAGAGATTTGACATGAACAAATCTAACCTCTAAAGACACAATTTGGTACATGACAAAAACCCACTAATATTGATTATTAGGGATCCAAGTCAAGACAAACTATCTAAATATGAAATTTTATTAAGAGACGATTTATAAGAAATAATAAAATCTAATAAAGGTTTTGAAAAGGTTTGAGCATAAATTCGATATGAATCTTACATTAGATAAAATAAATAAAATACAATACAAAAGATGGATTTAAACATCCTCAGACTTACATGTTGACAAAACGAGATATGAACTAAAGTTACGATTTAGCGACAACTCGACTCGAATGTAAAGAAAGTGCACTCGTAAGAGGATTGATTGATTAATTAATTAAGATTGAATATTGTTGAGTTGGTCAAATTGGCAGGTCAACGCAATAACGTGACGGGAACCCAGAAGGATCTGAGCTTACGTGGTCGTTTGATCAAGCACGTAGATGTCAAAATGCTTAGATCAAGGTCTAGAATGTAAAGAGAGAGAAAAGAAGGGGCGGAACACTCGCGTGCCTTAAAAGTGAGCACGAACCTATCCTTTTATAAGGAGAAATCCGAAGAGTTTTGGAATAACTCAAACACGGAAATAAATCTAGAAAATATCTCGGAAACAGGCAAAACGAGCCGGGGAGGAGGCGCAGCAGGCACTGCGACTCTTGGAAGAGGCGCAGCTCCTGCTGCGTCATTTCTCGAGCAGTTTCCTACTTTGAAAGAAAGATTTCCGCGTTTCTATTATGGAACTGCGGTAGATCTCGAATACTCTTCAATAAAATACAGATATATTTTACCAAAAAAGGTAAGTTTAGAAGTATTAAAATATTCGGAATATTCGCGAACGTTCAGGCACGGTTTTAAAAGACGGTTTGTAGAAAATGAAGCGGTTTTTGACCCGGACTCCAAATGACTATAATGACTGTCAAAACGACCATATCGGCACGTAGATGACGACCAAGGGGTAGACATAAGTGTTTGAGCTATCACTTGACGATAAACTTACGAATTGTCATAAATCTTTTCTCATACCAAACATATAGCCCAATCATCACTAGGTGGTTGGCGGAAGGTGTAGATTCGAGGTATGTACAGAACCCCCACTTTAACTGAGGCTTGGACATGGCAAAAGTCAAAGTATAACCATCAGGTCAATCGAAGATTACAACCTGACGACTATGGCGACGCGAGGCGGTTCAAGGGGACCGAAGCAAGGACCTGTCGTCAAGAACATTTTAAATTTTGTCGATTATCGGGGATGGTCGTTTAAAGTTCGTTAGACTACGTACGAAAGCTCGCCAGCCATAAGAAGAAGTCATACCTAAGAATCTTCTTATGAGGTTGCGATGTGAGGCTCGCCAGCCGTTGCATTGGGCGCGTAGTGATGATCGCCAGCAGCTGATTAGGGGTGCGTAATGAAGCTTGCCAGCCGTTGAAAGGGCGCGTGATGAAGCTCGCCAGCCGCTAGGGATAAGGTGCGTAATGAGGATCTTCGTGTCGCTGGGGATAAGATCATATGTGAGAACTGGCCTATCTCTGTCTTCAGGTAAACTCTCGTTGGGGAAAGGGCGCGTGGTGAAGCTCGCCAGCTGCCGAAAGAGGTGCGTAGTGAGGCTCGCCAGCCGTTGTAAGGGCACGTTGTAAAAATATTCTTGCGCCCGTCTTCAGGCGGACTCTCGTTGGAATAGAGCGTACGCGAGAATCTGTCTGTGTCTGTCTTCAAGCGGACTCTTGCTGGGGAAATACATGTTGATGTAGAATTATACTGCGGAAAGGGTGTACGTAATGAGGCTCGCCATCCGTTGAGTGGGCGCGTGATGAAGCTCGCCAGCCGTTGTATGTGAGAATCTTTCTGCCGTTGAAGGGGCATGTTGTGAGAATCTTCCTGCGTCTGTCTTCAGGCGAACTCTCGTTGGAGAAAAGTTATATATTAAAAAGGATTTGGGCCCACAAGCAACAAACTTGCAATAACCAAACTCCTAAGTAAAGCTTTGATGGGGCAAGGGCACAACAAGAACTGCAACTCCGTTGGGGGTCGCTTGGAACCGCTTGATAAACTGTGTGACGTTGCTTGAAATTGCTGGGATTGCTTGACGTTGCTGAAATTGCTGGGGATTGCTTGAAATGCTGAAAACGTTGGGGATTGCTTGACGTTGCTGAAATCGCTTGAAGTTGCTTGGCGTGCTGAAGCCACTGAGGATTGCTTGACGTTGCTGAAATCGCTTGAGGTTGCTTGACGTGCTGAAACCACTGATGATTGCTTGACGTTGCTGAAATCGCTTGAAGTTGCTTGACGTGCTGAAACCGCTGAAGATTGCTTGACGTTGCTGAAACCGCTGAGGATTGTTTGAGATGCTTAGTGGTGAGGGACAGAAGAGCTAGGGTTCTTCTTACGATGTCTGTATGAGATCGAGGTGGCAGGCGTCAAGCCCCTGGCTTACCTCGAGGTGCTGGAGTACTATTTTTCCAATTTTGGCTATTGCATGCATAGGAGTGCGCTTGACTTGAATGCAGGTGGCACCGGCTTAGCATGTAGCGTTAAAGAAGGTGGCCAATTGACTGAGGGCTACGACCCTTGAGACACTCGTAGGTGGTCGGGATCGACATGTATGAATCTCTCGTTCCTTGTTTGTAACACCCGGAAATGTACCCTATTTTTCTAGTGAAAATATTTTACGGATACCTTTCAGCAAATTTAAGTTTTAATTTAGAATTTTATGTTCCGAGTCGAATTTAGAATTTCCGAGTTCGTATTTGGAATTTCCGCGAGATTCCATGAGAATCCCGTCTTAAGGCGAGTTTGACTTTCCTTGACTTTTTTCTTATAAATATCTCATACTCCACCCTTAACCTATTTCTCATTCAACACAAACACATTTCTTCATCCTTAAGTAAACCAAACCCTTGCCTCCATACACTTTCCGATCTTTGAATCACCGTATCTCCTTCGTTTCTTATTGGAATTCACGTAAGTTCGTCTTATTCTTCCCCTCTTAGCTTCCTCTATCCGTATTGGTAATAAAATTACCGTCTTTCTCTTCTAATTAAATTATCCGTCTTTCTCAAGGTGAATGATATTCGTCTTTTATTATCTAATTGTATGTAGGTGGAGACTAGGAAGGTTTAGAATCGATTAAAGACGCGTAAAGGTAACGGTGAAGGGTTACTCGGTATCATTTACGTGTTTTACATGCTTTATATGCTAGAGTTCGTATTAGACTACGATTAGTATGTTTAGGAATTATGTTATGGATGATGATTGTTGTTATTTGATGATTTTTGATGATAAATATTGATTGTTGATAGTTGATAGAAGTGAATTATGAAAATTGGAAATGATAGAAATGGTGTTTGTTGTTCTCGGGTGGAATGGTGTTCCTGGCCGAAGGACCGGCTGCCGGTTCAGTAGCCGGCTGGGAATTCACTGCACCGACCCTTTTTTGTAGAATGATCATATCTCCTTCGTTACTTTCTTGTTTTGGGCTTGTGACCATTCGCTGGAACCGTAAGAGGATAAGCTATCACCTCGACTTGGAATTTCTGCATTTGCATATCTAAAACTCTAGTTATGACCGTTTGAAGTGGACCCTTGTTTTAGTTAGTTTCCAAACT